>CAUYRT010052104.1:0-45911 GCA_963574885.1 Lepilemur ruficaudatus | reverse complement strand
ACCAATTGGAAGCCAACACGATCAGCCACTTTTGAAGGAGCAAATGAACTAAGGCGGGGAAGGGGGATGGTGTGCCCAGCCTATGTAAACCTACCGAAAAGTATAAAAGCTCGACTTTTACCCCAGGGCGGGGTCCTGGTTGGTAGGGAGGCCACTGCGTTGGTGCTCTGGGACTAGGACCCTAGCCCGAGCTAGCCAATAAACTCCTTTGTCATTTGCAGCCTCGGTAACTCTGCCTCTCTGTTCCTGGGGCAAAGGGAAACCGGTTCTAACAGTTACAGTCATAATTATGAACCTACTACAGAAGAGTTAACTGTAAAACAAAAACCTTATTGAATTAATAATGCATGGTGCTTACTAAAGTATGAAACCAAGGGTTGAAAACAATGACTTTTTAAATTCATCCTGATTTGGATAAAAATTACATTAAATAGAAATATACCTGTCTCTTGAGACTGGCAGCTAATTCAAATTTTGCTGTCATGATCATGTGGAGAGCTGTCACTTTATTCATCCAGAAGAGGTGATTTGTTCCGTGGATCCTAAGAAATGCTATGCACATAAAAAATGTTGCCTCAGAATGCTTGACAAAGGCAGGCTGCCCAAGAAAAAGCCACTCAGGTGGAGGCAATTAAGTGTGATTGTGATTGAATGACTCAGCTGGGGGTGGCAAATCACAAGACCTAGGAGAGAAGAGATTGTGTAGGAGTGGAGTTGTGTGGTTAAACCTAAAAGGCAGTTGGCTAATCCCAGAGCCATCAATCTGAAGGTTTTGCAGGTACATGTAGAACCAGAGTTTTGTGACAAAAAGAAGGATCTAGAAAAGCAGGCCTTTGTAGCAATAGCCAAATGAGTGAGAAAAGATGAAGAAATGGAACAGTTTCTTCTTTGTGTCACGGGTAGCAAATTCATTGAATTTCTAAAGCTGCAAACACCTCTTTGTTTTACAATGAAGGAGGTCAGGAAATCTCCTAGGCTATACATAAATGAAAGGAAGTGCCTGGAAAGTCATTTTATTTCCTCTTGTAGTGTTATCTCCAGATGCCCTTCTGTGAGGTGACTTAATGAGGCAGCCTTTCCTGAAAGAGGAAGCACACAATGATAGCAGCCGCCACTACTGAGCATACAGCATGGACCAGGTACTCTACAGGTACTTACCCATGTTATCCCTATTTCAGATGATAGCTTTTGCAAGGAACTAACTTGCTAATTTTATTTCTTTTTTCTTTTTCCTGATTGTGCTAAATGAATAAGATACATCAAACCCCATTAAAAAATAGCAATTTTGGAGGGATAGCTTCCCTTCCTGTCTAAATGTAATGGAAGATGGTTTGCCAAAGATGGATAGATTCAGAAATATAAATTAAACTTGCTTGTCAAAATACTAAAACTATTAAAGTGGGTCAGTTTGGATTAAGCAATTTTTCCTCCTCCTAGGAGTTATTTTCTAAAGAATTCATTAGTGACTGAAAAAATATTTTGAAAAAAGTTATTGCCCAGGCTTTATTTATTCATTTGGGGCTAGGCAGTAGGGTTATAAGACAATAAAAGCATGGTCATTGCTTGTCTGGAGTCTTCAATCTGGGCAGCAAAAAATGGTGGTACTCAAATATTGGAATCACTTGGGGAGTTTTAAGAAATACTGATGCCTGGGTTGCACCCCCAGAGATTCTGATTTAATGGGTCCAAGGTGTACAGTCAAGGCTGAGCCCCTCTGCAGATGGACATGTATGAAGTATCTGGACTGTAGGGGAGAGGAGTAGTTGCTCTGGGCATGATAGGGTGTGAAGGCTTAGAGCTAAGATTTGAAGGACAAATTGGAGTTTCCCAGGCACACAAATCAGGGAAGTCGTTTTGGGAAATGATATGTGTGAAGGTCCAAAGGACAGGCGAGAACATGGCATTTTGAGGGCATTACTATTAATGGGTCCTGCCGGTATGTGACATGTAATGGGAAAGAATGAGGGGAGATGAGTCAGAAGCCAGATCCCAGATGTGTTTAGTTCATGCTAGTAAGGTTAGGTTTTATTTCATAGGCAATAGAGAGCTATTGAAGAATTTTGGGCAAGATGAGTTCTGAGAAAATGGGGATACCATTTGTTGAAATAATCAAGTCCCCTGCATGCTTTTATGCCATGTTTCATGTTCAAATGCAAAAGAGAAAGTCCTTTAAAAACTCTGTCTCATACAGAAATGAAAGACAGTAGAGTGAGATTGTTTCCATATTAGTTATTAATAAATTCTGTTGGTTGAAAATGTGAAGTTATATGGGCACAAATTTCATGAGATCCCAGAAATGCTCCCATATCCATGCCCCACCCAGACCGGTACATGCCTGGGGAGCTGGCAGGGCACAGGGCGACTAGGGTGACCAGCTCTCCCCACCACTCTTGAGCTTCAAGAGTTCCTGGTCCTCGCTCCATCTGACTCTTTCATTTATCTTTCACTTCTTTCACTGCTACTAAACTCTCTCCTGATATTTTCTGTTTAAATGCCTGAGAGAGAGAGAATCTAGTTGACCTGACTAATATTAAATAAGATAATATATCATTCTGGTTGAGAGCTTGGATTCTGGGATCCAAGAATGAGGGAGATGTAATTTGACAATTATGCATAGGACCAATTAGATAGAATAAAGAGAGTTGAGTGGTACTCCTCATTTCTTCAGGACTTGTATCCTGATGTTCCCATTGCATTTATAGCACTGATAGGGGAGCCCATGTCTTATTTTTCATGGATGTTGGTTGGAGATCTCCAGGTTAGATTTTTATCTGCTCATCTCTGCCATCCACAAGCCATATGATGTAGGAGGCATCTGTATTACTCAAGAGGGCATAGCTTCTGCTGGAGTAACAAACAGCCCCAGATCTTAGTGGCTTATCTGACAAAGGTTTATTTATCTCTTACACTGCATGTACATTGCAGGGCAGCTGGGAACTCTCGCTCTGTGTCCTCACTCTGAGTTTCAGGCTGATAAAGTAGCTTGAATATTGAATATTGAATCTTTTATATTGCCAGTTGCCATGGCAGAAGGGAAAAGAGAGCTCTGGAAAGTCTTAGGACTGCAATCAGTTCTTAGCCTGGAAATGACACCCATCACTTCCACTAACAACTCAGCAGCCAGAGTTGGTGAATATGGTATCACCCAAAAACAAATTGCAAGCCTAGCATGTTCCCTGAAAGTGGAGGAATAGAAATATTTAGTGAACAGTATGATGAATTCCACAGCACCCCATCTAATCTCTCTAATCTTTGATTTCATCTGAGTAATGTGGATAGGAGTAGCACATACTGCAGGAAGTTATTGCAAATATTAGATGAGGTAATGCATGTAAATCATGCTATTGCCAGAGATGAGTCCTGGTGGACCCTCTGATTGCCCTTCAATGAGAGGACACTCCAGCATGCTAAATGTTAACCTATATTTGCATATTTTTCAAAGGCAATTCCTTTCTGCTGGAGACCAACCCCTCTCACATAACTATTAATACAAATCCATATTCAATTACAGCACAAGCTAGTTCTAAATCTTATGCCTGTTATTTACCAGGGTTTTCAAATGTTTGGAAATGGGACATTGACAAAGAGCTCATGCTATTTTTTTCTTCTTCCGACCTCAAGGTAAACTCTTGTTCCTAACGATGAATTTGTTTCAAAATGTTCAGATCCTGGAATAATCCAATTCGTGGTGTGTGTTTGTGTGTATATTTGAACAAGGTAGAATTGGTGGAAGAAAAATGGGCTGACATTGGAGATAAAATGATCCACATGAAATTTTAAATCTCAAGAATGTTCCAAGGAGAATAGAGAAACCCATTGGTGCTCTCTTGAGCAGGGTATTTAGTGTTTCTAAACTAGCCACTTCTCTAATGCCTTGGAATTTTTGCAAGGCACCTTTGAACCTTCATGTGATGGAAGGATTAAGTAAAAAGCCAGACTGCTGCACTCAGAGACAGCTTCACCCTTTATTCAGCATGGAGAACATAAATGAAACTTTCTTCCCGCACGTGAGTGATGTGAAGTTTGATGTTGTCCTTAGCAGATTCTATTCCTTCTGCCTGCCTGCTCCCATGGGTGTTTAGCTCTCTATCTCCTTCCTAAAGAATATGTCATTTTCATTTGTCCCCAGAAATAAAACCTTTTTACCCTTGCTTTTTCATGATTAAAAATTTAATGTGTTGCATGGTTTGAAGCAAACCATGAAGCAGTAAGCAGGTATTGGAGTCTAGGAAAGATCTCAGGGTCTGGAGACCTCAGAAACCCAGATTCTCCTAGGTGGCTCTGCAGCCCAAGGACAATGGCTATTACTTATGTATTTATATTAATACCATACCTCTTGCACACACACACACACAAAATGGCTTACAATAAAAGAAACACATAAAATTTAATCCGTACAATAGTAGTAGGAAACTAAAATCAGGACAGGGTAGAGAAGTCAAATATGCAAGCCACAAAAGTTAACATAGTTATTCTCAATAAATATAAAAATTAATATGGGCAAAAATGTAAGCAGGACCATTACACATGACCCTCCTCATTTTGTAGAGGCAAAGTTTCTCCTAATATTAAAATTTAAACCCTTTCTTTAGAGGACCTTGAACTACATGTTATACAATAATTTCAACCACTTTACAAAAAATCAAAGATGGTATATTGTTAAGTGGCTAGTGAGCCTGAATATAGGCCAAGAATATGCTCTAAAACGGAGGTTGTTAACCTGGGATCCACAGATCTCCAGTTTGTGGTTGGAAGCTGTAGGATTTGCGGGCTTACATGAAAAGAAAGTACATCCTTACTTTCATCAACCTCTAACTGACATTTAGCATTTCCTTCCACCATGCATGAAGCCCACACAAAATTTTAGCAATACTTGTAACTTTGCCACTGATAGAAATCACAGATTTTTTAAAATCACAATACAGTTGTTGCAGATACTTCAAAATTTTGTTTATTCTCATTGATACTTTGAAATTACAATTGCTATTAGACCTCATGTTTGTAATGCTTTCATTAAGAAGCGTATATGTTGCTATATTAAAGTTTCAAAATATTTTGATAACAGGTTTTTAGTATAAGTGGTTTTCTTTGTAAGCTCGTACATTTTATTTATATATTTAAACACTTACTCTGTGAAGAGTCCTACAGACATTTACCAGGTCACCAGCGGGCTCTGTGGCGTAGAAAAAGATCAGACGCTTGCTCGAGGGTATAACTTGGAAAAGGAAAGTTGAGATGGGAGGTAAGAGCTTAACCTAACATGGTGCAGAACTTTCTAATGATCTGACTTGATGTAAGTATAGGCTTTGAAAACCTAGAAAGAGGATAAGATAGTATTTCTCTTAAATTATACACTGCTTTCTACTCAAAAATCCTGTGATCCTGGGTATCTGCTAAAGCTGTGAATAGTAATCAGTGAGTAAGATTCAACAGGCCCTACACCCTGCTTTGTAAATTGTATCCTATTCATTGAATGGTAGTAGAATGTCTAATTTACTTTGCTCCTATGAGCATCGCCCTTACCATCTTTATCTGAAGTCATTTCCTTTTGAATTAAGATCTCACAGGGCAACCAATATCCTGAATTATGGATAAATGACCCCACGGTGAGCCAGATCCTGATATTATCTGCTATATTAATACTATACTATTATACATTATATGCCATCTAGGGCTTCTTATTATATCTCTAATCCTCTCGAGTGTCCTTCAGTTAAATTCTCGCACCCATTTGGAAGGATGGAATGTACCAGCACTTTCCTGTCTACCTGGCCTTCTTGCCTTCAAACCTCCTGAGACTGCTCTCCCCCAGCGGCTGCTGGAGCCAGGCTTCCAGTACTTCACTCTGTTGTCATAGAGCATTTTTCCAATGTCAAACATTCCTTGTCTTTTAAAGTATTGTAATCCTGGCTCTATTCTGTTTAAGGGTGCAGGAAGCATTTAAGTAACTTTTTATTGAAGTAGAACATATGTAAGGGAAAATGTGCAACTTCAATGTGTTCAGCTTGATGAATTTTTACAAAGTGAGCATACCTGTGTAAACACTATGCAGACAGAGAAGGAGAGTATTGCCTACACCCCGGAAACTCTTTTGACCGGCTTCCTGTCACCATGCCTTTGCTCCCACCCCACCAAGGGTAACCATGAAGCTGACTTCTAACGGCACAGATTACTTTTGCCTGTTTTTTTTTTATACTTTATAGAAATGAAATCATAAAGTATTGCATTTGTGTCTGGCTTTTTTCACTCAACCCTGTTTGTGAGATTCAAAGTTACTGGAAATTTTTAAACTCAAAAGTTCAGTTCTTGTTTGTCCCTTCTGAGGTTTAGTGTATGGTATGGGGAGAAGAACAAAAAATATTTCTTTTAGAAAGGTTGACTCTCAGGGGACCTAAGAATGTAGCCCTCGTAGTTTAGATAACAGTATTTTTTACTCGTTCTGTGTTTTCTTTTTCTTAGAAATGGAGCTCTGGTTATAATTCTGCTTCCTGTCAAGAGTTAGGGTTGCATACGGTAAGGCTGTGGGCTTGGGTATGTTGGATGCCTTGCAGAGAAATTGTATCTGAACTCTTGAAAGCAATTATACTTGAAAGTTACACTTCACTGTCATTCAATGCCAACCAGAACATCATCCACACATTTAAAGTAAACCAGAAAGTATTAAATATATTACTTGTCTAAAATTCCTTCTCATTGCTGCTTTTCTGCATTTTTAAAATGTAGATGAGCAGAATCGACACCGTATGGTGAGAAGATGCTGAACCAGGGATAGAAGACAGTTCTTTTTTGTTCTGACCACGGGTTTATATAGCTGTGTTGTACCAGTTGAGCCTCAGTGGCTCTGGGTTTGAGGATCAGGGCGAGGTGATGCGTGAGAAAGGCTGAACGAGCTCTACCGTGTCCCACAGTTGCAAGCTGTCCCCACATCTCTGGACTCTCTTGCTCCACGCTTGCTTTTCTTATTCACAGTAGCTTTTGTTCCTTCTATGTGCCTACCGTGACTTTTCCATGACTTTTTCTCTGCCTAAGTGCCCATTGTCCTGCCCTGCCTGTCCTTAGAGGCCTAGCCCAAACTCCATTTCCATGAAGTCTCTGCCATACCTGTGTCAGCCCTTTTCTCTCTTCTTTGGACTCTTATTGTCCTCATGGTCAATGTTACACTTCTTTGTTTGGTGTTTCCAGTTTGATTTCTTTTTTCAAGTTGTAAGTTCCATAGTGAAAAGAAAGTGTCTTTTTTTGAGGAGTCCACTGTCTTAAAAAAGGACATAGTAGTCATTGAATAATGTTGACTGCTTGTGAGATTTTTTTCCCCAAATATGGGACCAAATCAATGGTGGGCTAGTAAAAGCCCTGATTTATAGTATTTGCCAATTCCCATGGTGTAAATACTCCCACTTTGGCTTTTTTTTAAGCTACCAATATGATGTCAATCATCTAACAAAATTCTGGAGCATGTAACAGTCAGCTCTTATGAGCCAGTGTGAACCAGTTACAGCATCCCACTAGGCAAATGCCATAAATAAGAAGTTACTTTAAAATAAACACTGTAAGCTTCTTCCTGACTCATAAGAGAATCTCATATTTGATTGGGCAAAACGTCATCCTATTACTTCCCAATCTCCCAAAAGAAGGTTGGATGAGAACATTTTTCAAGATACAGGTTTACATGGACAGATGCTAGAAGCCAATGCCCAATTTTTCAGAAACATTTTGCTCTGTCTGTCAAGCATGGAAAACACCATAAAGCGATGAATCTGTATCATCTGTGTCTTGATGTCACCATAGTTAAAAATGCTACTCTTCTAAGCAAAAAGCTGTGCTGCAGTTTTAATTTTAAATATGAAAATGTTCCTACAGTGGAAAATTTATCCCCAGCCTATTGAAGCCTTGAGAAGAACCCTTTCAAGTGGTGAGGCCCAGGGTGGCATGTGGGAGTGGATCAGGGCACCCCAGTGGCTTCATAAAGGGAAAGATACACAAAGCAACCAAAGACCGTATACAATCCTCGAATGTTTTGAGAGATTATGTAATAAAGTCTCAACAAGATGCTTACAATCTTGCAGTAATCATCTGGCTAGCAGAAAAACACATTCTTTTAAATAACCATATGCAGTACATTTTTAACACATTGACTGCCACACACACACGCAAAACAAACTTTTCCTTGGGACCACAGTGTTTTATTATGAAAATAGAATAAAAAGTTCAAGTGTAATTTAAAGGTAAACATAAATAGAAAAACAAAATGTATTGACTTCTATTCATTTAATCCACATTTTTAGAATAAATTGTCAATATTAATTGTAGCAATAAGAACATCAGCAAGTAAGATTTTATATATGCTTCATGCAGCCCCGGGGTCAAAACTAGAGTGAGTTAAGTACAACTCTCATGGCAGTTAGTGTGTTAGAGAATGTAGAGAAAAGAAGCTGGTTTAGTGAGGTCAACAGAAGGTTCTCAAAACCCTCAAGTAAGATTCATCCAAGATGTAATAAATTTGGGCTCTTTTACGTAGCCTCAAGGCAGCTCTTCGGAGGTTTATTATGTCTAGGTCACAGGGAAAGAATGAGGTGAAATGCACACGGCATCTGTACGAGTACCCATGTTAAGGATTAATTGAACTATGCAAGTGTCTAGCTGAGCACTGATCCTTTGTTTCCTAACTCAGGGAGAGCCAGAAACTGACACACATACCAATCATTTATTTTCTTTATTTTCCTGAATTAAAAATGAACTCACTGTACAAAAGGGGCTGGTTTCCACAGGGGAAAAGAAAATCAAGGGAATGCTACAAGTGGTTTGCATTCAAAGGACCTCCATAAAAAATGAAAAGCAATTCTCTGGGACTTCAGAACTCAAAATAAAGTATGCAGACACTTTTGGTGGAAGCTGCAGGGGTTTGAGAGCTGGAAGTGGACTTAGGGAGCACTTGACTCAGTTGGTTTTATGGGAAGGCAGACTAGGATTTGATTCCTGGATTTACAACTGGAGACTACAGGGTGGGTGGCCCTAGTCACTGCTTAATCTCTCTGGTCTTACTGCCTAGAATTTCGTATCTGCTTTGAATGTTATATGAGATAATGACTGTAGAATGCATATAAAATACATCCAGTAAAGACCAGTGTCATTCTCTCCTCATTGTCCCCTCATTTGACAGGTGAGGGAACAGACCCAGAGATGTGAAGAGTTAAGTCCAAGGTCACACACCCAGCTGATTCCCCCACATACCAGCACAAGGGGTATGTCTGTCTTCTGGACTGCTATTTTCATGACAGATTTCCACTGACAAGAAAGGTGCTTCTAGTCTTTCTTTCTAGATGCAAACTTGCCTCCCTAAAGAAGAGGAGAGACTTGCCTGATTAGGGAAATGGAAGGGTGACCTAAGTGGGACCAGCTCAGTCCCTTCTTTGTTTTCTTCTCAGGAGTTCCCTGTCCAAGCATGAGTGATACTCCAGGGCCAGGGTCCAGGTCTGCCTTCTCTAGAATTCGGATCTCACAGCCATCCTTCTCCATCCTTCCTATTGGAATTTGATGGGAACAAAGCTGTGCTTTTGGATGAATGTGTTTGCTTTGCAGACACAAACTCTTCCCTGGGTATATTGATTCACGGTCCAACCTGGGAATGAGTCTGTCTGTGGTGGGGAGGTCAGTGTGGAGTACCAAGTCACAGTTCCTTATATGACACTTGAGCCAGCTGTGTCACGGAACTCAAATTTTTTCAAAAGGCAATGAGGTACATATGCTGTACCTGTATGTGACACCCCAAGCAAGATCTATGGCAACATTCCAAAATCAAATCATTACTACTTTTCAGCTAAGCATGTGACTATTCATGTTAGGTAGAATAAAGACTGAAATTGTCATGTATCAGTTCAGGTCAGGTTTTGCCACCAAATAAATTTGTATCAAACTTAGGGCAAAGGTTGGTTTTTGGAGCTCTTTGTATTATGGAATTTTAGAAGACTTTAAAATTGTAATAGGAAAACTGGCTGTGACCACATATCTCAGCTGTGTGTACTAATTCAGCTTTATCTGCAATCTTTTTTTATCTGCCTGTGTTCTGGTTTTTATTTTTCAATCGGCTTTGGCCTTGGATGGGATTTAAGTTGGGAGCAATCATCAGCTTAATACTAACCAGTGTACTTGCCTTCACATCACAGCTCCTTCATAAGCAACCTTAAACCTATTTTCTATGCTGGAGGGGGGCTTATGCTCTCTCCACATTGAGCAATCTCAAGAAACATGAGTCCACCTCACTGACAACTAGTGGATGGATGCCTCAAGGAAGGGTTGGTATCTCTTAAAAAAAATTCTAATACTAAGACTGCTTGCTTTATAGCTTGTGGCCTTTTTCTTGGGTCCCTAAAAAGGTAGATTTTTTTTCTGGATTTAAGACAAGCTCTTAGAGTTATGGTTGGGCTTTGTCTGCCATCCAGGTCTGATTTTTGTGTTCTCGTAAGCATGTAGAAGAAAATGCAGCCCTTAAAAGGTTGGTATACAAAGTTACCATATGATCCAGCAATCCTACTTTTCAGTATATACCCAAGAGAAATGAAAATATATGTCCACACAAAAACTTGTACATGAATGCTCCAAGTAGCATTATTCATAATAGCCAAACAGTGAAAACAACCCAAATGTCCATCAACTGATAAATGCTTAAACAAAATGTAATATTATCCATACAATGGATAATTATTCAGCCATTAAAAGGAATGAAGTCTTGCAGCTTGGAGCTACCCTAGCCTAGGGGAGATAAATTGAACTCTAGATAACCTGTGAGAAGAGATAAATGACTGTTGTTGGATGCCACTGAAGTTTTGAAATTGTTTGTTATGTAGCAAGAACTGACTGATACATCCAAAATATCTTATTGATCCTAAAGAAATAAAATAGGAAAGCCAAAGCCAACCGTGTTGTGATTTAAGCTTAAAATGGTTATTAGCAGATATGGCTTGGTATGACCTTTGGCAAGTCACTTGCCTGTCCATGTCTCAGTTTCTTCATCTGGACATTAAAGAAGTTGAGTTAGATGGTGTATGAAGCTCCCTTCAGTTCTATTGAGTGAGCTAATTCAGTTCTAACTTCCTTGAGGAGATTGGAGAATACCTGTCTCCATAGTATTCCCGTGATTAGAGGTTTCAAATTAATCATTGGTTATCTTAGTAGATATATATTGCTATGTAACAAATTACCATAAACTTAGTGGCTTGAAAAATATGCACTTATTATCTCAGTTTCTGTGGGTCAGGAGTCTTGGCCTGGCTTAACTGGGTCCTCTGCTTTGGGGTCTCACAGAGCTGTAATCAAGATGATGCCTGGGTCTGTGGCCTGAATAAATATTCTGGTCATACAATTTTGAAAGTAAAACCAACAATGCATTGTAGGAACTCAAAAACACATTTGAGCCAATACCCCTGCTATCCCTTTTATTTCCTAAAGAGAACCAGGATAAATGAAAGACACAACCAAAAAAATAAAAATTTTGAACTCTTTAAGAAAGTAGAAGGATGATTACATAAAATTGAAATGAACTGACTTAGAAGTGAAACTTATTTTATCACTCCTAGCATCCATATATATTATACTTGTAGTTGAACAGCTAATCCCTCTTTGGTAGGGGCCAGAGGCACTTTTCCAAATTATAAAAGCAACTTTGCTTTCAAGTCAACTCCATCTAGTTTTTCCTTGGTGATTATGAATGTGGTAGGCAGTCTCCAATGTGGCCCTTCAGTGATACCCATCTCCTGCTGTTCGACCCTTGTGTAATCTCTGCCCCTTCCATATGACTGGACTTAATGACTGGCTTCTAATGAGTAGGATGTGGCAGAAGTGATAGGATATAACTTCCAGGATTAGGTTATAAAAAGACTGTACTTTCCATCTTGAGGACTCTGATGGGTTGAATTATGTCCTCACCAAAAAAGATATGTTGAAGTCCTAACCTACAGTACCTTGGAATATGACCTCATTTGGGTATAGTATCATAGCAGATGTAATTAGATAAGATGAGGTCATACTCAAAAATTCTCAACAAAATACCAGCAAACCAAATTCAATAGCACATTCAAAGGATTATAAACTATGACCAAGTGGAATTTATTCCTGGAATGCAAAGGTGATTCAACATGCAAAAATCAATCAATATAATATACCACATTAACAGAATGAAGGCCAAAATCACATAATCATATCAACTGATGCAAAAAAAGAATTTGACAAAATTCAGCACCATTTCATGATAAAAATACTCAACGAACTAGGAATACAAGGAAACTACCTCAACATAATAAAAGCAATATGTGAAAAACCCACAGCATACTTAATGGTAAAAGACTGAAAGCTTTTCCTCTAGGATCAAGAACAAGGCAAGGATGCCCACTCTTGTCACTTCTATTTAACATAGTATCAGAAGTCTCAACCAGAGCAATTAGGCAAGAAAAAGAAATAAAAAGCATCAAAATTTGAAAGGAAGAATTAAAATCATCTCTGTTCTCAGATGACATGATCTTATATATAGAAAATCTTAAAGATTACACACACACACACACACACACACATGCACAAAAACTGTTAGAAACTAATAAACTAATTCAGCAAAGTTGCAGGATTCAAAATCAGCACATAAAAATCCATACAAAATTCTATACACTAGCAATGAAAAATTGAAAAGGAAATGAAGGAAAAAATCCACTTCACAATTACAACAAAAACAATCAAATTCTTAAGCATAGGCAGACAACTGGAGCCCTGGTCAACAGCTTGATTGCAACCTCATGAATGCCCCTGAGCCAGAACCACCACCCACCTAAGGTGCTCTTGAACGTCTAACTCTCAGAAACTGTGAGATAATAAATGTTTTCTGATTAAACTGGTAAGATTTCAGGTAGTTTATTATGTAGCAATAGATAACTAGTAGATAACCAACATTCTAAATGGAATGAGGACGGACATTTAAGCCTAACTATAGAGAACCAGCCTTGTTTTTCAACTCTTGCTATTGTACATTTATTGGGGAAAGAAATTCAGAGTTCATTGTTTAAAGTGCTTTTCAAATGTACGTAAGCATGGAGGGTTTTTTTTTTTTTGCTTTTATTATTATTTTTAACTGACACATAATAATTATACATGTTTATGGGGTATAGTGTGATATTTCCATACAAGTATATAATGTGTTATGATCAAACCAGGGTAATAGAGCATAGCCTTCACCTCAAACATCTATCATTTCTTTGTGTGAGAACATTCAAAATCTGCTCTTTTAGCTATTGAAAATACACAATAAATTGTTGTTAATTATAGTCACCCTCTAGTACAATAGAATACTAGAACTTATTCCTGCTCTCTAGCTGTACTTTTGTATCCATTAACCAACATTTGCGGTCATTTTTATAGTGCTGTGAATGTCATAATCAGATATCAGACTAGAACATGCAGAGGATTAAATGGGAGCACATCAGAATGTGGTCACTGATGCCTGAGGGATCAAAACATTATAAACTGTTTTGAGTAATTGAGCAAATGTTGGCCTCATATGCCCTAGCAGTATTTCCATTTTATCTTCTAGATATTCAGACTATATGCTGCATTCCTCATTGGCATTGCATGCCCTGGATCAGAGAACATTGCCTCCCCTAATCATGATTTGGGAACATTCTATTTCACTGCAATTACAGTTTTCAGGAATGACAGCTGCTGAATAATTATAGGAAAATTGCCTTAGTTCTCCACAGAATTTACATGTTCTTCAACCTGGCATTTATTGAGACTGTAACCCATTGTCTTAAAGATGTGTAGACCCAGGTTAAAGATCAAAATTTAAAAAATATATATATATATAATATAAATATAAAAAATATAGTTTTTTTATGTAAGACTTCCTTTGGCTTCTTTGGCTGCCTTACAGCATTGGATGGAGGGAAAATTAGTATTCTCTGAATTATCTATTCAACCAATCTTTTTCATTTTATCCATCCACGATTGTAATTTTTAAAAATATAGAATTTATAGATCCTCCCTAGAATGAAAGGTTAGAATAGATGATAAATAATTTTGAAGGTCCACTTTTTTCTTTAAGAATGTAAATGTATCTAAGAAAAAGTGCCTTATGGAGCTAAACTGAGGAATCTTAGGGCTTGCCCAGAGTGCAAGCATCAGCTAGGGCATGGCCCTCTGGGATGGAGCCAACTCTCTCCTAAGCAGTCTGGATGGAAAGCCAACTGACTTTGGATAGAATGTCTGTTATCATGTTAAGGATGGAATTAATGATAAGAATGCCCTGGAGTCCAGGCTGTTTGTTCCCTTTCAGGGAGATAGGTTATTCTGAACAAGTATCAAAGAGAAGCCTTGGGCAGAACCCTTGGTGTGTGGTCAGTCCATGCAGGAGTCACAGAGTTGCAATAGAAATGTGTGTGGGGTGGGGGCAGGAGGGGTACTAAAAGGAAGTTTCTCCTTTGGGGGCCACCTTATGTAAGTACATAGATCTCAACGAGGAGACAGTGAACCCTGGAAAAATTGGAAGAAATGCTACAAGGCTCCTTTCTATCAGTTTGTGGCATGTCTGAGAAATCTGAGCCTTAGAAGCCTACAGAGCAGGGTCTCTGTCAAGATTGAATTGATAAAGGAAGAAACACGCCTGTTATTTTAATATGGAGGATTAACTATAGAGACTCACTTAAATAGGCATTAGCAGGCTGACACGGTAAGGTGGGAACACTGTAGTCACCACTACTGAAAACGACAGCCACTCCTAGACCTGTGGGAAAAAATGGAAGAAGTTGGGGTTATTGGAGCCTAAAATCTATGAGGAGAGGCCTGCAGGGCTGGGGCCTACACCTCACTACCTACCTAACACATCCAGTGGTGTTGGAATTTAGGTATTAAAATGCTATGAAAAATGATTAAGAGTTTACTGATTTGCCACAAAGTGAAACAGGAAGTCGATGTCCACGTGACTTTTGGATTTGAGTGAATAGGTGTAAGTAAGTAGTAATTAATGGAATATTTGACACAAATATTACACTTGTATTTATGTTTATATTGTAATACACTTTCACATGCACTGGGGAAGAGGAGGTGAAGCAATACTTTATACTTCCTTAAAATTCCTCCATGGCTATGCTCAGTGAGCCCTAGTGGCCCCTGTATTTTTTTTTTTTATCTTATCTATAATCACTTGAAGCATTCTAAACTTTCTTGGTTTGAGGTCCTAATGCCCCACCCCACTCCCCTTATAGCAAAAGAAAGTTTGTTTCCCTGTGGGAAAGGACACTTGTCACTGGGTGTTTTGTAGAACCAAGACATCAAGCTGCTACCTAAATAGGTCTTCCCTCTTTCCTTTCAATTTTATGGCATGGGAAGGGAAGGAAGTAAGGAAGGTCCATTTAAAAAAATGTGTGATTATTTTCCTGCATCAACGACTCTGCTGAGATACTTTCTAAAGACAACTACCCATAGTCACAGCTTCAAAGAAAGCAATGGCTTTTATGCTAAGCTGACCTGAAGCCCAGAAAAGAAGATGCTTTTAAGACCCCAAATGGGGTGAGTCACAAAGACACATCTGAAGCTTTAAACATAGGATTAGAATTTAAATAAATTGATAAAAATGGAAGAATATTGTAAAAGGTTCTAAATTATATTCTTAATAGTGGTTTAGCCAAGCTATCAGATCTGCTTTTTAACATTTACATTTTAAGAAGGGTTCCTATTTGTATAGAGTACAGTGGGAAAACCAGCTCCCCTGGAGGTGACTAATTTAAGACAAGTTCTTCTTCAGAGAAAATAGCCTTTTGAGTTTTGAGCTTCCAGTCTTAAAGATTCAAATTAATGATAATAATATCACAGATAGACATAATATGTTGAGAAAATTTTTCCTGCTTTTATTTCAGACTGTTTCTGAAGTAGTCTTTACTAATAATCTTTTTATTTATAGTTAGATTCACAGCTAGTTTCATGACACATGTCCTCTTCAGGCAAACCCAGGAAGTACTTATGAATCCTGTGACTTCTGAGTAATAAGGTTGGGCTGTGTTTCATCATAATGACCAGCATTTATCATATCCAGAGGATGTATAAACTTGTACTGCAAAACAACTGACACACCTGTGAATAAGCACTTTCCTCATCTACAGCCTGTTGGATTGGGACTGTTAACAGGAAGGCAGATTTAGACTCAACTGAACTTCAAGCCAAAAAATACTGCAAAATATTCTCTTACAATTTTCCCTTTAAAGTTTCCCAGCTGGGATATTTACCTATTGTTTATATGGTAAAGCTCCTGAAAGCATTTCCATTTCAATCTTTTTCCTTTTCAATTTGATCCTAGATTTCCCATGAAAGAAACCTTTCCAAGAGTCAAAGATGTATGGTGATCAGTCATCCTAGTTTCCTGGGACGCGGGACTTTCAGGGCTAAAACCGGGCAAGACCCCGGCAAACCAGGACTAGTTTTTCACCCTACAGATGATGAGTGCCCCCCCCACCACAATAGGCCTTGAGTAAAAACTTCTTCAGCAGGTATCTTTATTGCTCAGGTTCAATCTCCCCAAATAACAATAGCTTTTATCAGTTGTTTTTGTTGTCATATAAAAGCAAGTGATTTTGTTTTTATGCAAATACATAAATTTGCATAAATTTAATTGTTTAAGACAAGGATCATTAAACCCTTCCCTATTTTTCTTATTTCTAAATTATTTTTTGGAAAAAAGACTTTGTAATTTTCTTTCCTGTGGCCCACCCCTCAAAGCCTAAAATATTTACTATCTGCCCCTTTATAGAAAAATATGCTAATCATCAGTATATAAGATATACTTAGCTATAGAAATATCTTGTAGCCCAAACACTAGGCCCATATTCCTGATATGGTGGAATTTATGTCTTAATTACAAATTGCCAAAAAATCCTTTATACATTTTTATTATTTTGTCATATAGTGCTTTATAAATTTATGAAAAATGGATGTTTAACTTTTTTCTAAGTACATAATTGTCACTCATAGTTATTTTTCTCTCAGAATTGAACAGAAACAGTAGAAATCACATGATCAAGCCCCCCATTTTATAGGTGAGTAAACTGAGGCAGGAAAGAGTTAAGGGGCTCACCTGCAGAGCTCACCAACAGCTAGTGCGGAAAGAGCCAGAACTAAGAACACTACTGGGATCCTGGCATTCTTGCCGTATACTGCACTGCTGTGCTTAGTTCCTTGGGGACATTTTATTATTCAGGATGGCAATTCAAAATATGAATTATTGCTAAATTGTTATGTACCAAATGTGTTCTGGGCTATTCCCACACCCCATACCCCACCAAGACTAAAACAGGGATATGTCCCTACTATCTCTGTGGGGCAATATTTTTCCAGTTTACCTGCCAATTCTATTGCCTATGATAGTGTGTACTTTAGACCTGGGTGCCCAGCCAGCCTTCCCACCATGGTGGCATGTTAGAATGGCCTGGTGTGTGTGCATGTTTATGTGTGTATGTTATTTTTTTTTTTTTTTTGAGACAGTCTCACTTTGTTGCCCAGGCTAGAGTTGCCGTGGCGTTAGCCTAGCTCACAGCAACCTCAAACTCCTGGGCTGAAGCAATCCTTCTGCCTCAGCCTCCCAAGTAGCTGGGACTACAGGCATGCGCCACCATGCCCGGCTAATTTTTTTTTCTATATATATTTAGTTGGCCAATTAGTTTCTTTCTATTTATAGTAGAGATGGGGTCTTGCTCTTGCTCAGGCTGGTTTCGAACTCCTGACCTTGAGCAATCCGCCCGCCTTGGCCTTCCAGAGTGCTAGGATTACAGGCGTGAGCCACAGCGCTCGGCCCGTGTGTATGTTATTTTGAATTGTTTTGTTTAATACCAAGGCCTGGGCCTCGTCCTCTGACATTCTGATTCAACTGATCTGAGTGGGGCCTAAGAAATGAGTATACTTTTAGAACTTAATTGATTCTGAATAGGAACCACTGTGTTAGAATATATGGCACTGCGTTTTACAGAAAGCAACAATATTTTTACAAATGGTGAAATATCTTCACTAGAGAGCATAACTATGATTTCAAAAGTATGTTAGGCTTGATTAATTCCTATACAATAGGATAATTTTAAGGAAAAAACTGTATATCATGCAGATTATAACATAAGATCATTGAAGGTAAATTAAGGCAATTAAATTGGTGTCCATTTTATATTCTTCTTAATAAAATCCATTATAAATCATCTGCAATTTTTTTTCTGGCATACAAAATCTACCCTGTGAAAAAGATAGTTATCAAAATTGTATACTAGGCCGGGTGCGGTGGCTCACGCCTGTAATCCTAGCACTCTGGGAGGCCGAGGCGGGCGGATAGCTCAAGGTCAGGAGGTCGAAACCAGCCTGAGCAAGAGCGAGACCCGTCTCTACTAAAAATAGAAAGAAATTAATTGGACAACCAAACATATAAAGCAAAAATTAGCCGGGCATGGTGGCGAACACCTGTAGTCCCAGCTACTTGGGAGGCTGAGGCAGAAGGATCACCTGAGCCCAGGAGTTTGAGGTTGCTGTGAGCTAGGCTGACGCCACGGCACTCACACTAGCCCGGGCAACAGAGTGAGACTCTGTCTCAAAAAAAAAAAAAATTGTATACTAATGGATATAATAACCAGTGATCAATAATCCTTAATGTTTTGGATCTGAAGTGATTTGGTCAACATGTAGCTACTTGGATAGAACAATGTGCATCTAAAAACAATATATGTTTCTCTATGCATATCGGTCTACCTAGGCATATATATGTGTGTACATGTAATTACAAATATTTTGACTTATAAATATTTAGCTGAAAAAAATTTTGATCCAGATAAAAATATTAAACACAAACTTACTACAATGTGATTTTAAATGTAAATTTGATTGTATATGTATATAATTGAACAACATATAGTGTCCCCCAAATGTGTCATTTTCTAGGAGGTTATAAATATTTCCAAGTAAGGAGGAAGAATTCTTCAATCAAATTTTATGCCATTTGGAGTATATTTAAGACTCAGCCGAGCGTGAAGTAAATGACATATTGTTGGCTGTAAGAAAGTCAAATTACTGCCTTTAGGAAAATTGTCACCCCTCTGTGCTCAATACATAATTTTCTAAAATTTTACACCCCCTGCTTAGATCAAATCTTTCAATGATGCAGCCCAAGATGAAAAATCATAATTGGCCCTGTTTCTTTGTCAAAAACTAATCAATATTCTAAATTAATATAGTGAGCACGGTGCTATAAGTGTCTCAAGGTACCCATTTATCAATAGAAATTGGACTCAATAGATAAGAATTTGTAAAATATATCTACAAAAATGTCTATAGACCAGAGTTTCTCAGCCTTGGCAGTACTGACATTTTGAGCCAAACAAATCTTTGTTATAGGTGCCGTCCTGTGCATGGCAGTGTCTTTAGTGGCATCCTTGGCCTTGATCCATTAGCTGCCATTAGCATACCTCCCTAGCCCCCACCCCAGGGCTGTGACAATAAAAAAAAGTCTCCAGATATTGCCCAATAATCCCTAGTCTGGTTGAGAGCCACTGCTCTAGAGCATAGAACCTGCTCTCAAACTTCAGAGATGGGAAATCATTTAGGACGATAAGAATATAAAGTGACTTTTTCACTGAATGTCTTTTCTCCCTTTCAGTATAAAATATTATAATAAGATGGCTGCTCCTGACAAGAGGTGCTGTGACATCAACAGTGACTCGGTCTCCATGATGGTATTAATAACTGGCAACTGACTCTTCTATTTATCATCAAGTTATGTTTCAAATAAGATTTTCAAGTCTGAAAAAAAATGACAAATCCCTTCCAGGCATGGTTCAAGTTAAAGCTGAAACTGTGTCTTCATTTCAGCTCAAGAGAGCTTTTTGATGGGGACGTGGTTTTTCCTTGTGTGCTGGTTGAGAAACTGTGCCTGTGGAGGGGGTGGGCAGTCTTGAGAAGGGATCAAGTGGTGCGAGGGGGGAGTAGAAGACATTGGTCACCCAAGAAAATATGTCAACATCTGTCCATCACTGCAGCTCTGGCCCGATTATCATTTTTTCTGCTTCTGTAAGCACCAATGGGACAATGCCACTGAGCCCAGTCTTTTGTTGCCTGCAGCATTTCCCACCACTGTGCCACCTCTGATATGCTAATGGAGAAACCCAGGGTTTTGTGTGGCTGAAAAGGCTTTCAGACACAATCAGTAGGTCAACAATCCCAACTCTAGACAGCTTCTCAGCCTGCTGTGTGAGGGCCTGTCCTCACACCTTTTCTGTGAGTGTGCCTGTGCTTAAGACAGGGCAATTAACCATCTGGCTGCATGTCCCCTAGAGAAATGGACAGAAAATAAAACTGAATAAACCCTCACCTTGAAAACTGCCAAGTGGCACATGACTTCTCAGTCCACTCTGCGGAGAAGCCACTAACCCAATGGCCTGAACCTAAAAATGACCCAGTGGCACCAGTTTGTGGTGAAACTTTGATGAAAGAAATCTATGCAAGTTCTGACTCCACGATGCCTGGTTCTTGATGTAAATCTCCCCAGTGTAACTGCTAAGGTTTAAAAATAGTTTATGTAGGTGTTCAGAATCATAAGGTCATAGAATTATGAAATGTTAACTGACAGAAGTATTTTCTTCTTTCTCATTTGGCACAGTAATTTGCTCATACTAAGTCTTCAATATTTACTCATTGAATTGCAAACGACAAGGTTAAAAGGAATCTTGCAAGGATCCTTTTTTCTAGGATTGTCTCTATTTTGTAGAACTATTTAATGATTATTGTGTCTTTATTCAGGCCAAATAACACCAAAGTTTTCTTTTTTTGATCCAAATTAATTCATACTCATAAAGCTTTTTCCCACATTTCAGTCCCAATTCTAAATGTTTCTATTAATGCTATTACCATTGGAAAGAAATACTGTTGCCCTCCATTAAACCTGTACTGCCTGCTGTCCAGGGTTTATTTATTTAACGAAGATTTATTGTGGTGCCAGACATCCTAATAGGCTATGAAGATATAAAGAAGCATGATATAAAGTTTTTGACCTCAGGAAAAAACTAGTCACATGGGGGAGACAGTATGTAATACAATATGGTAAGTACATGATAAAATAGTGCACATGGTGCTTTGGGAACACATAAACCAGCCCAGGGAAGTCAAGGAATGCTTCCTGGAGGAGGCCAGTAAGCTGGGTCTTAAACTTTGAGTAATATGTAGTGAGGCAAAGAGAGGTTAAATGGAATTCTACGCAGTAGAGATGTGTATTTGTCAGGAGGGGTTAATCATTGTAACAAACAGCCCTGGAATTTCAGTGGCAAACGCAACAAAGATTTATTTCTTGCCTGTGTCACAATCTAATGCAGGTTGGCAGGGGGTGGCAGGAAGTATAGTACTGTGTGCTCTATGGAGTCTTCCAGAGACTCGGCTCCTTCCATTAGCAGCTCTACAATCTTCTAAGTCTTCACTGGATCTTTGGCTTTCACTTACCCAGGTGATTGACACTAGGAATGTCCTCCATAAGATAGACCCGGTTTCTGCTCTTATGGAACTACTCTAGTGAGCAAACACACAAATTAATACGTAAGAAAAATATGCCTCGTTAAACGAGATGGTCAGGGAAAGCCTCTCTGCAGAGGTGATACATAAATGACAAGAAGGAGCTATCCATAAGAATATTGGCGGAGGAGGGACATTCCAGGCACAGAGAAGAGTTAGAGTCAAGGTCCTTAGTTGGGAATAAGCTAGGTGAGTGTCAGGGACAGAAAAAAGTCCAATGTGGCTGAGAGTAGTCGGCCAGTGAGTGAGTGGACAGGTGAGCCGTCGGGTGGGCAGAGGTTAGCTCATGAAGGACATTATGAACTCGATTTTAAAAAATGGATTTTTAATCTAAGTGCAACAAAGTTATTAGAGAAATTTGAGCCCAGAACTAATATGATATGATTCATATCTTTATAAAACAATTCATGTGAAAACAGAGAAAACTAGTTAGGAGGCTCTTGTAGTAGCCCCAAGGGAGAAATGGTGTTGATATCAGCAAAGACAGAGAAAAATGGATAGATTTTAGGGATGTTTTAGAAATAGAATTCACAGGATCTGCTGTTCCAGAAGGATTGGATGTGGAAGGTGAGGGAGGCTATAAAATAAGAATCAAGAACAATTACTTGAGCACTGAGTAGGTGGTAAAGCCATTTACTGAGATATATGAGACTGGGGAAAACCCGATTGGCAAAAGAAAGAATTCTCTTTGGGCCTTGTGGAGTTTGAGATGCTTATTAAGCCTCCACATACGGATGTCCAGTTGGTCATTAGATACATGAGCCTAGAATACTGGGGATGAATATTTTAAAAATATTGGACCAGATGAGTTTGCCCAGGCAGAGTGTGAGACAGAGAAGAGAGGGGGCTCAGGACAGAACCCTGGGGCACTCAACATTTAGAGGTCCAGGCAGAGGTGAAAGTCCTCCCCCAAAAAGCATGAGAAGAAGAGCCCATGAGATGGGAGGAAGCCATGAAGGGGCTCGTAAGGGGAGAAGGGTAATTAGTAAAGTCCAGGCAACAAAGAAAAGGGATATTCCAATTTTATTTCTTTAATCTCTACATCCTCTGACCTCGGTAAACTAGTTTAAATGCAATTCCCAATGGGAATACATCCGATCAAATCAATGTACTAACTAACAGCGTCCCCACATACCCTTTTGCACAATGTGGAATGGCCAATAGGATATGGGTTCTGAAGCAACCCTCCCAAAAATGTAGTCTTGTTTGAGACGGAGACTTTGAAGCAAAGGAAATTCATTTGTAGCTTCAAATCTGAAGATGCAAGTTCAAATTCTGGCATTAACAATTTTGTGATTCTGAGGAAGCTTTTTGAGGTCTCTGAGCCTGACCCTCAGTTTCCTTTTCTATAAAATGGGCATCATAACCACTGTTATATTCATGATCATCTCATCACTCTGAGCAGACACAACCTTTCTGTATATTAATAAGACTTCTCCCTCTCCTATCTTGGAAACCCCTTCCAAACATCTCCCCAGACATTCCCCTAGCTGCTGCGTGCTTCACTGGGTGCTGCTCTGCCTCTAAGAACTGTCAACTTCATTGCCTGCAGTTACTCTTATAACATCATTACCCACCAAAGAAGGAGTATTGTTGCCTGGGCTGCAGGCCTCTGCTTTATTTGGTTGGATTTGAACTCTCTTCTTTGCTCCTATTTCTTTTCTAATCACAGGGATATAAAATTGTTATCAGTTTCCTCTCACCCATTCTTGTTTTATAGATTGCTCCAGAAGGCCTTGGAGACATTTACATGTGGCCCAAACACACTGGCTTCACACATGGTTTCTTGCACTAGCCTTGACAGCTTCATGTCCTCCAGTCAACCTCAACAACATCTACCTCATACAGTATTTGAAGGGCTCAAATAATTGAGCATGCATGTTGTGAACTTTATATGTACAAGTACAAAAGAGTTTTCTTGGTACTCTTATGGCAAGGTCAGAAGTCCTTTCAAAATAGATAAATGGAGACTAAAAGCAAAAGAGGCTTACATAAGTGGATAGAAGCATTAGTTCTGATTGATACAGACATTTAAAATGCATTACTCTAAAGAACACAATTCTAGCTCTGTGGAAGTGCTCTTGAATTCTAATCCTCTATGCTCTGTGAATTTTGTAATGTTCTGCTTTAGCAGCCAACAATAGACTTTGAATTTTCCCAGAGACATGGAAAGTGGCCTATAAACAAAATCAAACCATTGCCAATTAATAGAAAGATGACATCATTTTTCAGCCATCACACTGACTGTGTTATGTCAGGTGTAACAAAATGCCATAGACTGGAAGGCATAAACAATAGAAATTTATTTTCTTGCAGTTCTGGAGGCTGGAAAGTCCAAATTCAAGGTGCCAAACAATTCTGTTTCGGGTAAGAGCTCTTGTGGTGGCTTGTAGACAGCCACCTTCTTAC
The DNA here is from genome assembly GCA_963574885.1 of Lepilemur ruficaudatus. Lineage (NCBI taxonomy): Eukaryota > Metazoa > Chordata > Mammalia > Primates > Lepilemuridae > Lepilemur > Lepilemur ruficaudatus. The sequence goes on along the minus strand of CAUYRT010052104.1, from coordinate 21,950 downwards.
TATGTCCTTACATGGCCTTTCCTCAGTGCATGTGCACATGTAGGGGAGATTTCTCTTTCTTTCTCTTTTTATAAGGCTCCCAATCCTACTGGAATATGACTCTACCCTTACTACCTCATTTGACTTTAATTACCTCCTAAAAGCCCTATCTTCGAATCTAATCTTATTGGTGGTTAGGGCTTAAACATATGAATTTTGATGGGAGAGGCACCATTCAGTCCGTAACACTGGACTGAGTTAAATGAAGAGAACTCAGTCACTGCCCACTGCCCAGAGTTAAATGAAGAGAACACTTTTGTACGCTTCTCATGGGGGTAAAACTGGTGTATTCTTTAGGGAGGGAAATATGGTGATGAGTACCAGCAATCCTAAAGCGGTCTCTGATGTAATAACTCCTCATTTGCTAAATTTCCTTAAGGAAACAATCAGATGTACATACAGATTTATGCATAAGCCTTTTCCTAGAACTGGTATTTGTAGCAGCAAAGGCCTAGAAATAACCCTTTTATGTCCAACAATAAGATAATTACCAAATAAATTAAGAGGCAACAATATGGCATGGAACATGAAACGGTGAGGAGAAATGATCTTTTCTGAAAAATCTTTAATGCCATGAGAACATAGTTAGTATAATATTTAGTGTGTATGGGGTGGGGCGGGAAACAGGATACTTAAAAGAATGTTTAGAATAATTCAATATTTTTAATGGATCTATAGGGTTGAAGAATATGCACGTAAATAGAAACTGTAATTGTGACTACTTGGTTGGATTTAGGGTGATTTTTTCCTTCAAAATTTTCTGCATTTCCAAACTATTGACAGTTCACATCTATTACTAGTATACTAAGGAAAATATGCTATTTTAAAAATAGATCTAGGAAAGTATTCAAATCTAAAGCTTAAGCATTTATCTTTCATGCTGCTGTGAGAAGACCAGAACATGTAGCAGTTGCTGGGTCTTTTCCTTGTAATTCTAGTCATTATATGTGACTCCCTTGTGGCAGACAGCAGAATGGCCCCCTAGTGATGTCTGCACTCTAAGCCCTGAAACCTGCAAATGTGTTACCTTATATGGCAAAAGGGACGTTGCCGATGAGGTTCAAGCTACAGGCCCTGAGATGGGGAGATTATTGTGGGTTAGCTGCGTGGGCCCAGTCTAATCACACGAGTCCTTAACATCAGAGAACCTTTCCAGGCTGCGGTCTGGGGGAGATCTGACTACAGAGAAAGGGTTACAGAGAGGACCAGTGAGATGACAGCACCAGAAGAACTTCACCTGCCGCTGCTGGCTTTGAAGCTGGAAGAAGGGGCCATGAGCCAGAGAATGTGGGTCGCCTGTGGAAGGTGAAAAAGGCAAGGCAAGGAAATGTCTCCTAAATGCTCCAGATGGAGCGGAGCACTGCCAATATATTGATTTTAGTGCAGTGAGATCTGTGTTGGACTTTTAACCTCTAAATAAATCATAAGATAATAAATGTGTGTTCTTCAAAACTACCAAGTGTGTTGTATTTTGCTATAGCAGTAATAGAAAGATAATACACTCTTTTTTTTAATTTCAGCATATTATGGGGATACAAATGTTTAGCTTACGTGTGTTGCCTTTTCCCCACTTCGCCCTGCAGTCAGAGCTTCAAGCGTGTCCATCCCCCAGAGATAATACACTTTTGAATAGTCATTTCCCTCACTTGTATTTGACTTGGTGTTCACACTGACCCCCCCCATCATAACCATCTGTTTTCTGTTGATTTTTATCTAAATTACTCAAGTGTTAACAGAGCACCATCTATGTGCTGGACACTGTGTTAGGTGCCAAGGGAAAGAGAAAGAAAGTGTAAGATATAGCTCTGGTTTTGGCAGTTCAGATAAATGCCCCTTTAGAGTTAATTAAGAATATGTCAGAGAAGAAACACTGTGTGGCTTTAATGCTAAGCTGGTCTTTTCTATGTAAAAACTCTGTTTAAATGTTCTTTCTTTTGAGATATTTGTGTTTAACTGGTATAAGATAAAGTCTACAAAAGCGAACAGTAAATTTCTTCTTTCTTTATTACTCTTTGTGACTATCAGCCCATCAGCTGTAACCTTTAAATGGATTTATCTTCTATCTCAGTAAAGAGCCCTCTACTCACCAGATATGCTCATGCTGCTAAGAAAATAAAAGGCAGATGTTCTGATCCCAAAGAGATGGCATCACTTGCATGGAGACATGGGCTGTTGGAATTCTGTAGTGTTAAATGTGTCTAATCATGCTATTTCATTCATAAGCTAGTTGATTATTTCATTTGAAATGTCAGTGCCTACATTGTGCTAGCCTTTCGTGGTTCAAACAGGAATAAAGCCTCTCCTTGACCTTGAGGAGCTCTGAGTTAGGCATGGGAGAAAGATATGGGAACAACTATTTATGACAGAATGTGACACGTATGTGAGAGACTGGTGTTCAAGTCCCATGGGGCAACAGTGAATGGAGCAATTGTGTGGGATCCAGAAGTGGGTTGCAGGGACACCTGAACTGAATGTGAAGATCAAGTATGAATTACCAAGTGAAGGAATTAGAGAAAGGACACATGTGGCAAAACAAAAACAAAACAAACAAACAAAACACAACATGGACAAAGGCTAGGAGGTGGGGAAGTGCCTTGATCTCTCTTATAAATTGACAGGCTATGCAGAGGAGGCTGAGGAGCAGAGGGGTTTAGAAGGAAGAGCTGGAGTTAGTGAAATATTTTAAATGCTAAGCTATGGTGATTGCACTTGATCCTAGAGGCAATGGGAGCTAACAGAGGTTTTTAAGCATGAGAATGGCACCATAAGCTCTATAGTTAAACAGTGCTGTCCGACAGAACTTTCTGCAATGATGAAAATGTTCTATTTCTGCATTAAAATGTTGCAGCCACTAGCCACATATGACTATTGAGCAACTGAATGTACCTATTGTGATTAAGAAACTGCATTTTCACTTTAATTTAAAGTAATTTAAGTTTAAATTTAACAAGCCACATGTGGCTGGTGACTACCATATTGGACAGGCCAGGGCTGAGAGTTATCCCGGGGGCAGTGTGGAATGGAAGAGGAGAGGAGGCTTCCTACAGGAGAGAAAATGACTAGGGAGCGAATAATTTGTCTCCTTTTTCTTTCTGAGATAGATCTTTTAACGTTATATAAATAATTTTGATCATGGATTTGTATACAGATAGTTCACGACTTACGATGGTTGGACTTCGCAATGGTACAAAAGTGATACACATTCAGTACACATTCATTCATTCATGAAAGTGATACACATTCATTCTACTGAATGAATTCTATTCATTCAGTAGAAGCCATACTTCGAATATCCATACAACCATCCTGTTTTTCACTTTCAGTACAGTATTCAATAAATTACATGAGATATTCAATACTTTATTGTAAAATAGGCTTTGTGTTAGATGATTTTGCCCAACTGTAGGCTAACAGAAGTGTTTTGAGGACATTTAAGGTAGGTTAGGCTAAACTATGACAGGTTAGGTGTATTAAATGCATTTTCGACTTATGATATTTTAAACTTGTGGTGGGCTTATCAGAACATAACCCCATCATAAGTCGAGGAGCATCTGTATTCCAATATAGACTATAAGTAATATGAAGCCAATTTAATCTGTATGCCTGTAATCCAGAGGGAAGGTAATTCAGCACAGTTTGGAAACACACCATTAATCCGGCCTCTAGGTTGAGGATGGGACATTCAACAGCTGTTTAATTCCTTTGAATTTTATTTCAGAGAGTTGAACCTCCAACTCCCCACTTACCCACCCACCGTACATTCCACAGGCAGTAGCCAAGACAGTGACTCTCATTGTGGGAGGGGGGCAATTTGGCAACGTCTGGAGGCATTTTTGGTTGTTACAAGAGGAGGAAGAAATGCCAGTAACATCTAATGGATAGAGGCCAGGAATGCCATGAAACACCCTACCATGCAAAGAACAGACCCCATGGAAAAAAATGATGCAGCCCAAAATATCAATAGTGCTGAGGTGGAGAAATCTTGGTCTGGAGCAATGATTCTCAACCCTCAATGACCGTAGAGTCACTCAGGAAACTAAAAAAAAAAAAAAGACATGTGCCCTGGACCTTCATAAAGCCAACAAAATCAGGAAATCAGAGGATGGGGCCCAACCCAGGGACTGGGTGTTTTTCAAGAGCTCCCCAGGTGGTTCTAATGTGCAGCCAGACTGAGAACTACTGGCATGAAGAGAGGATGCTGTCCAAAGATCCTATTCCTAAGCCCCTCAACTAGCTGACTCCTATAGACGTCCATTTTGTGTCTCGCATGGAGTATTCCACCCAAACTGTGTCCCCATCTTTTACTTAGTCTATTTGTCATTGTGGGACTCTTGACACCTGTCAGACCAAGATAGGTTTTGGCTTTCCCCTATCCAATTAAAGGGAATTGTGGAGGGCTTCTCTGGTAAACCACACCATAGAGTGCGTCCTCCCCATCAGGGAAACCCTGAGTTAAAAATGGTTAACAGGAAAGCTAGTTGAGAGAGATAATTAGCAACTATTAGCTCCTTTGCCGGCAGTATTCATATTACATGGGATTATTCAGTAGCAGGAAAGGCTGGCCTCATGTCAAGTCTGTTTAGCTTAATGAAGCAGAAAAGTGCAGTTGTTTTTGCATTTTTTAGGTGAAAAAACACCCTTTCTGAAGTTGCTCTTGTTAATTTCTTAAAATGTCATTGGAAAAGATGTTTCACCAGGAGAAAAACATTTCATAATTTTTGTGAGAGATCAAAACACATTGCCTGTATCATCCTTTAATTGTCAATAAACACCAAAGGGAACTTTCTTACCCTTGTTTCACTTAAGACTAACTGCTTGGGGGAGAAAAATCCAAGGACTTTGTTCTCTGCAAATTCTTTGGGTAGCCATGTACAGTCCAGAGGTTCAAAGCGTTCATCGTCTGTCCCTTAGGACCTTTGAAAATACAACCCATTGGTACACACGGATTTGTTTTTGAATTGTGCTATTCTTCATTAGGGGTATGCTTTGCTCCAGGTTATGTCAACTCCAAGCACCCTAGTTATGCTTGCTAGTACCTGGTGGATTCCAGGTGTCCCAGCACAGCTCAGCCTCTCTCTGTCCCATCTCTGTTGAGGCACTAGCTGGTCCTCCCTTGCAGCAGCTGAAGGAAGCTGTTGAGTAAAGGCATCCATTAATGCAGAGGAAAGGCTTGTTAGCACAAGAGCTTTCCAGCAAGCGTTGGGGGCTGCGTCCCTGGCATTCATCTTAAACACTGTGATACTGCTCACTTTAGGCGGGAGTTTCTCAGTGACATTTGGGGCTGGACATTCTTTGTTGTGGGGGCTGTCTTGTGCAGTGCAGAATGTCTAGCAGAACCCCCCGCCCGCCCCCACCCTGTCTCTACACACTAGATATCAGTATTTTCCCCAAGTGGTGACAACCAAAAATGTCTCTAAACATTGCTTGATGTCCCCTGGGAGTTAAAATCGCCCCCAATTCAGATCCTCTTGTGCAGACTTATTGCTTCTAGCCAATAATTTCAACAGGGAACTGCTGGAGGGCTTTGCATGTGTGAAACGAAGGAGCTTGTGATTCGATCTGGTTGCTGCTTTGAGAAGGACCCGTTGGCACTCAGTGCCATGTGCGGAGATGCAGAATATTGGAGGACAAACTGGTGGAATGGGGGAATGCTGGAGGAGGGGGTGAAGAATCCTGCTTGGAGATCCCCATAGACAGTCTAGCGGGGATGGTGAGGAGGTAACTGGGTCTAAGAGTCTTAGAACTCAGGAGAGGGGAGTTGGGAAAATGGGTTTGGTCAGAAAAGAGATAGTATTTGAAGCTATGAGGAAGCAAGTGTAGATGGAAAAGAATTGAGAACTTCATACCGTTGGTAGCTTTGTAATTTCAAGTCCTGTTTTCAACCCCTATTCCCAACAGATTAGAGATAGCAAATTAGAAGTGGGAAGAGGCTAGCAGAGCCTTAGCATAGCTAGATTTAGCAGGAAGCTCGGTTAAATTTGAATTTCACATAAACAATGAATAATTTTTTACCTAAGTATATTTGAGACATACGTATTTTGTCTGGCAACCCTAAACAGAAGCCAACACACCAGGGAAAGACGGCGAAGTTTGATGGTTATGATGTGTGCCTTGAGACAGGGCAAATGGAACAATGCTTGCTACCACCCCTGTTTGAGAAGATGGGGAAATGTGCATGTTTGAAAATGTATTTTCAAAATGTGATATGTGATAAAGAGTTAAGCATCCCTACAACAACCACAACCACAACCACCCCAAAGAAGAAGCCTCAACTTCCCAGCCCTCTGTGCTGCTAAACTATGGCTGAATTTTCTAGACAACTCCATAGGCCTAAGGGACAAGAAAGTGCCTTAGCAGATGGAAGAAGGGAGTCAGAAATGTGAGAGCCCCTTATTCATAACTGGGCAAGAGACTCAAAAGCAATGATGGCATTCATGGCTCATGCACAATACATTTTACAAACAGATTATTTAAACTTTATGTTTTGCAGGTGAAAAAACTATGACCTCATGCTGAGGTGTGCAAATGGTGGAGCCAGATAAAACCCACGTCATTTGACTCCTAAGCATAAACTTTAGCCAGAGATGAAATTCAGAAGATTGATCAACTGTGGGACACCAGATGAGAACAAGTAGAACATGATGGCTCTTGAACTGAGTCATCCTGCAGACCCCTGCTGGGTCGTTTGGAGGGGGCCTCCAGAACTTCCTGACACTGAAGTTCTGTACTTCAATATTTTACCATCTAGTCAGATGTGCTGGTGTTCATGGGCTAAGGATGACAGTCTCCACTTGTCAGATAAAACATAGAAATTTATTTCCAGTGCAAACTAACTAAAAGCAAAGGAGAAGCCAGATTGTTTGCTCCCTGGAGCATTTGCAGACAGGCAAATTTTAAATAGAAGTGCACGCATGGGGTTCTGAAAGCTGTACAGGAACAGCGAGTCCCAGCCACGGATCCCTCTAGAAAGAGAAATTCAATCTCCTTTCCTGACTCTTGAACATGGGAGTGAGAGGGGTGGTATTCAGCTGTTCAGGAAAAAGCTGGTCTCTTTGTTTCATGTGAAATCTCAAGATTATGAAATAAATTTAAAATAATCTTAGAGCTGCCCTCCTCCAGCCTGGCTGGTTAATTACGTCGAGCACAGAGATGACTATAGCCCCTGGCCAACACCTGGATTACAGCCAGTGAGAGACCCTGAGCCAAAGGGTACAGCTAAGCCACTCTCAGATTCCTGACCCATAGGAACTGTGAGATAATAAATGTTTCAAGTTGTTACATTTTAGGATAATGTGTTACGCAGCAATAGATGACTAATATATACACTAAAGTCATTCTGCACTTAGATCAGTAACATAATATTGTGTCATCAAATGTATCTCAAGGTTCAACTGCAGGAGGAGCCACTTCCAAGTTCACTCAAGTGGTTGTGGGGAGGATTCACTTCCTCGCAGGCTGGTGGACTGAGGGCTTTTGTTTCTTGCTAGCTGTAGGCCAGAGGCTTCCCTCTGTTTCTTGCTTAATGAGCCTTTCCATAGGGCAGCTTACAACATGACGGCTTGCTTCATCAGTGAGAGCAAGTGAGAAGAGCCAAAAAGAAAGCACAGCTAAAGTAACAGTCTTCAGATCTTAATCTTGGAGGTGCTATCCCATCACTTCTGCCACATTCTGTTAGTTAATCTGGGTTCTGGCTTTGCTCTTACCTCACCCTAATGCTAATGGCTGGAGCCCCTGTCATCTACCCTTTACCTTGGTACTCTGATTATCTCACACCTTCCACCATAGGTATCTTGCTGCTGGGTAGCTCCTGTGTGGTCAAACCCTGCCAGAGATACCATCTCTAAACCTAAGCTCTGAGGCCCTGGACCAGGATCCTGTCTTTGACTTGCAGGCAGCATGGGCCCAATCTCACGTCCCTCCTTTTCTTTCCAGCCAACCTCCCCGTCATTGCCTGCTGGTTTTTGCACGTCTCCTACCCCTTCTGGGCACTCACCTGCCTGCCCATCTCCCCACCCACCACTGCCAATCCACCCCCATGCTCCTGCTGTCTGTTCCACTTTGTGATGCTACATGCATGGGGTCTCCCATATGGTCTATAGCCCAACTCTCTGGATATGGTTGTCCAGCTGTCTGAACATCTCCTCATACATCTAAGTTTGGTCTGGTCCAAAATTCTGTTCTTCTTCAGGCTGGAAGTCTAGTTTCTAAGCCCTTGCTTCTCCTAGTCCGGTCCTTCTTATCACCCGATGACCTCTTGTTTTGACCCATGAAATAGATCCAGCTATGTGTTGAGTTATGCCAGAGTGGACAACACAATCATAGAACATAAGTTCATTAAATGGATGATAACTGGTTTTATGGAGATAAAAATGGCAGCCAGGAAAGCTTTTGAGCCAAATTTTTCAATTTTCCAGTTTGTTGTTATTGTTTGTTTTTTTAAAGATATAGACACAATTGAAAAGTTGGCTCCTGTATGTTTGGGGAGGCTTCTTAGAAGCCCATTGTGAAGCTACTGTCTTAGTCAAAATGAAGCGAAAAGGGTCATCAGAAGGCAAGAGCAAAGACAAAGAGAAATGGCGACTAAACAGTGTGGTGTCCAAGATGGATCCTGGAACAGAAGAAGGACATTAGTGGAGAAGCTGGTGGAATGCAAATAAACTCCGGGGTTTAGTGAATTGTAACATACTGATGTCAGCCTCGTAATTTTGAGAAATGTACTCCACTCACGTAAGATGTTAACTGTGGGGAAACTGGGGGAGGGGTTAAAAAAATAAACGCGACAGGGAAATTTGGAGAATTTTTCTGTGGTGGAGAAACCCTTCAAAAAAGCACGAGGACATGGTTTTTGTTTTGTTTTGAAGAGGATGTGATTCCAAGAGCACTTCTGTTTCCTCCCCTGTCCAGATGCCATCTCCTGGGTCAAGACCATGATGCAAACAGCTTTAAAGGAACCATATGCTTGTTCTCCACATTCTTCCTAGCTCAGAATGGTTTGAAACAGATGTTTCCATGCAACCATTTTGGGACAGAATGGGTTTCCATGATGAGAAACTCACACCCACCGTCTTGTGTATTTGTAAATTTCTTTCCAATACATCACTTTCTATTCTGGCAATAGTCTTCCAATCACAAACACATGAAGTCCTGGCCTCAGTGGCCACACAGAAGTGTTCATTGTTATTAAGAAGGCTTGGCCAGACCTTTAGATGGAGAAAGATGGGACTTTCGCTTCATGACATTTTTGGTGTGAGTGAATCCAGGTAAGCAAGTGCCCCCTTGTCCTTGAACATGATTTTTCCATTTATTCTGGATGGTTGCTGCTGGAAAGTGGCCTGGTGGAGGAGCAAGTACAGATGAATTTGGTAAACTCATTATAGAGGACTATAATGAACCCCTCCCCTATGTGACCAAAGAATGTGTTTAACATGACATCTCCCCATTGTGACATTTTCTTGCAACTAGCGAGAGGCCAGGCATAATTTTTTGGGGAGTGAAACTTCCAGCAGCAAACTGCTCAGATAATTACTCAAGGTCCTCCCTAAGGTGTTTTCTAAGGTCATGTGAATAAGTATAGTTAAGGGTGTTTTGAACATTAGTCTTTCTGCAGAAGAGTAAGGATAATATTTAAGAATCTGTTGCTGTTTTATGCAGCATGTGTTTGCTCTCTTTAAGAAAGACTGTGACAAAGTTTTTCAAATGGAGGATCTGATTTTCACTCAAGATCGTGCCTGTTTTTAAAGTATTTGTTTTACCACTATTAGAATATTATTAAAGAAAATGAAACAAATCCATACAGCCAGTGTCTCCCTTGCAAGACAAAAGGACCATCCTCCTATCAATAGGTTAGTAAAAATCTGTAAATCAACCTTAATGAAGAGAGAATATACTGATGACAAAACTATTGATTTATTTTTCTGTATTTTATTGTGCATAAAAATGATAAGAATAATGTGCTTTCTTTCTTTCCTCTATAGATCATGTTCTTACGTTGCGAATAGCATTCTAATTCCTTGCCTATTTGTCTGTGTCAGGCAGATCAGCATGTGCATGCCACAGTGCGGGACATGGAAGGATTAATTTTAACTTTCGTTTTAAAGCTCCATGATGTGCATACTCCCCAGGGCCTCATGGAGTATATAGTCTGTGGGATCGGCAAGTTACAAGGCTGAGGTCCTTGATTTCCCTGTAGAGTTCCAGAACCATCTCCTTGGGGTTGTTTCAGCACTTGGTATCACATGTTGTGGAGATCATGAGAAAGGGACCTGTTTCAATAACAATGCCCACAATAAGTAGTTACTGGCATTTTTAAATTATGTGATACCAATGATACTGCAATCCTGGGTTTCTCAACCTCAGTGCTATTGACATTTGGGGCCAGATAACTCTTTGTTAGGGGGTTGGAGGGCTGTCCAGTGCATTGTAGGATGTTTAGCAGTATCCCTGCCCTCTCTCCACTAAATGCCTGTAGCACCTCCCAAGCTGTGACAACCAAACTGTCTACAGATGTTTCCCAATGTGGGGGCACAACACCCCCCACCGCTGCCCCTTTGAGAACCACTGCTGTCTTCAACAAGGGCGGAGGTAGCAGACTCAGAACAGCTAAGAAAGCGACCAAAAAGCCCATGATCTCCATTAATCAGAGATATGGATTTGAAGGCAACTTCTCCTGTTCTCCAGACAAGACATCTGTATTATTAAAAATTCCTTTCTTCCTTGGCAATCCTCTTTTTCTCAATAATTGGATCTTTGTGCAATGAGCAACTGGACCTAGACCAAAACCCCCTGTGGTTTTGACAACAGTATCATTAATGAGTATGATTTTAAAATATTGTATAAGGAAGATGTGCATAATGCAACAAACCAATAGTTTCCTAATGACCAACATATGATGTTACAAAATTGTTCATGGGTAAAAGAGCCATTCAAAATGCAAGATACGCCAGTGGGTATTAATGTAACAGACAATGAAAAGCTCAATAGTATGGCTTTAAATCTCATAATGCATCTTTTCTTTAAGAAATTACCAGTTGATGTGATTTGTCATGTTACCAAAGAAGAATATCCACAACTGTCTGGAAAGGATATTAAGAAACCCTTCTCATTTCCAAATAAATCTGTATGAGGCTGGATTTTCTCCATATTTTTCAACCATAACAATGTTTCACAATATATTAAATACTTCTGTCAAAGAAACCAAAAATATTTAACCCCGTATACATTTTTTTTGACATATTTCCAGGTGGCTATTCAGAGGGGCTAGAAACACAGGAATAGCTAAAAAGCTGCCTTTTTTAGGGGAGATTTGCATCTGTAGAGAAAATCTGCTTTGGCAAAATGAAGAGCCAGGCTTTCTCTGCCCTACCTGCTTCAGGATCTAGAAAGGTTTGGCTCCTGGGAGAGGGAGACTGAGAGTCTGATACCTTTGGGGGTCTGACAGTAACTTATTCTTTCTGAGAGCTGCTACCTGTGAGGTCTCATTGGGTAGCAAGAGCGCCTTCGCTACCAGGCCTTTCCTCTTTTCTCCACCCCTAACCTGTCTCGCTGTGCTCCAAGCACCTGTTCTTTCCGCAGCCTCAAGATGGTATAAAAGCGTCAACCATCTGGCCCTTTCTTAGGGTTTTCACATTTTGCATGACTCCTGTGCACACGTGTGCACATTAATACAGTTTGTATACTCTTTCTCCTATTAATCTGCCTTCCATCAGTTGATTTTCAGAAAACCTTCAGAGGGCAAAGGGGAAGTTTACACTGGGCCCCCACAGAAGTAAACATGACAATCCAACTGTTTCCATTCAGGCGACACTGAAGAGATTGCAAAATGTAAGACAACACCATTCTTCTCAATAATTTTTTTTAATTTCAGAAAATAGCTACTTGTGCAAAAATTTGTTATTTATATTGATGCACAATGGGTTTATTATTGTTATTTTAAAAGAATTAATAAATATTTTAAAATATTTCTGTTTGAATTTGTAATCCAGTAAACATGGATTGATATAATCCACATAAACACAAATTCTTTGGTGTCCTCGATGATAAATGATTCGTGAGACCAAAATGTTTGACAACTGCTGACTTTTGTTAAAAATAAATATATCTATTTTAAAAATTTGAAGTTGCTGATAGTGTTATAAATAATCAATAATAAAATAACCAGACTAGAGTCTGTATAGATGGGAAAGCAGATATACCCCATTTATTTTAATAATAACTCCAGTAAGTAAAAATGTCTGATTGTATAAATTATATATCAAAAAAGCTGAGAACAGAGTCACTCATATGCATCTGTTTAGGAAAATTGGAGTGTCCAATTACTAATCACGGTGTCCAAATGCCTGTTTCCAAATATGCATAACATAAAGGTGAGAAAAAAATGTCAAAAGAGTAAATGTTAATAGAAAGACAACTTTGATTCATTTGAACTATTTGATTACTAACATTAATAACTAATCACTAATTAGTAACATTTTTGATAATGAATAAGAAGTAACCTGGCAAGACTGGATCATGGATATCTGCTCTTTGATGTATTATTCTGTATGTTTTCTATGCTTGAAATATTTCATGAAAATAAAAGAAGCAAATCATGTTGGTCAATTGGGGAATAGAATAATATAAAGTGGGAACAGAGGTAGGGAAGACTCCCAAATAATTCAGTTTTAATAAAATTTCTTCTTTACCCACATGCTTTTATAATTTTTCCAAACCCAGAATGGCCTGCTTGATCTTACGCTCAAGCAGGGCTTCTCTTCCTGCTGGTTTCTGGACCCACCTCTACATTTACTTGGGGAAAGACATCAGAGAAGCTGAGACGCCAGCTTCCCAGCACTGTGTGGGGGCCCCTCCAGGAATTCCTTACAGAGTTCCTGCAAGTCTGCAGCCCCCCTCTTTCCCCCCAACCCCAGCAACTATTTTTACTTAAGAATTGACTGCTAAGGGAAGCCTGCTTCCTTCAGAGCCAAAGATCTGGTTTCCTGGTAGTGCCAGCAGATACACAATGGCTCTAGAATATACACCCTCTCCTTTAGATACACATTTTGGCTTCTGGTAACTTCTACCCACTTCCCTCTGCAGAGATATTCAAAGACCTTTATATTTTGCGGTTGGTGGACATGATGACAGAAGCTGACAAAAATTCCACGTTAGCACTTTTAGCCATTAACCCTATTACTGTCCCAAGTATTTTCTTAAAGAGTTTGTTTTATTATACGGGATTTTATTTTAGGTGAAATTAGCATACAATGAGACACAAAATCTTAAGCATACCATTCACTGTGTGCTGACAAAACTAACCCAAACCCGTATGGAGATGGATCTTCCTTCAGCTTCATTCACTCCAGAAAGTTTCCTCCTACCCCTTCCTTCCTGGCCAAAAATCACAGCCCCACTTTCCTTTAGAGGCAACCACTGCCTGATTTTTCCATCTTGCTGAATTTTCAAGTGTGTCTGGGAATTGGGAGGTAGGAGGCAAATTTCTCAGAGTTCTTGTTCATTAAATGAGTTGAATTGTGGCTTTATCCAGAGAGGCCCTGCCCAGTCTTAAATTGGAGGCCAAACTCTCACAATTGGGCTTTTTGATTAATTACTAACTGAAATCCATTTTCCCCAAAGTTGCTTCTGTTTCCACGGAGACAGCCTTGGTGCTGTATTCAGGAGATGTCAGTGTTTAAGAGCCCAGGAGGAAAATAGCTAAGTAACAATATCAAAACTCCACAGTTGTAAATCTCGCTCTTACTTGGAACTCATCATTTTTATGTTTGTGTTTTATATCAAGGGGCTGCCGACAGGGGATCTAAATTTTAAGCCTCTCCCCAACTTGGACTGGCTATGACTTTGGATAAATGACTTCCCATACCTGAACTTCTTCCAGCTGCAAAATGAATACCACTGTATTGATTTCCACTATAATGGGCAGCATAAATCTGGTGGCTAACGGTATTTGGGACGATGACTTACATTTGTTCAGCCTTCTTCAGCCTCCAGGAAAGAAAGTGATCCTGGCCCATGATATTTAATAAAATGAAAGTAAATTCCTTCTGTCGTAGTACAAAAGGTGTCGAAGAGCAAGTTCAATGACAAAATTAACCTTCAACTTATGGGCCACTTCATGGGGGATAACAGAGTTTCCAGAATGTTCCAGAATTGTATTCATTATCAAATATATTGTGTTATTTCTATTTCCTGTCAGATTATTTTTCAGCTGTCATTATTCATAAATATGCAAAAAGTAATGCTGCCTTTCCCAACTCTGCTGAAGTTGCTTCTGTGTCGTTTTGTTCATTAGAACACTCAGGCCGGATTCATTTTTATTTGGTTCGTACAATAAAATAGCTACAAATGGTAATGACTCCCAAACAGTACTTTGTTCCCAAAGAATCACACGCCAGAACATTGAGGGGGCTGACTTCTGTGGAGGGAGCTCAGCTGCGCCATTTGTTCTGACAGAAACCAGCTCTCCGTGTGAGGGAGTCGTTCTCCTTGGCAGCCCTGAGAGCCTCCTTTCTTTCCCTGTCACAGTCTTCAGACCCTGCGTGGTCTTCGCTTCCATCCGTTCTCTTTCCCACTCCTCTCCTGCCCACAAGGATTGAAGTAGAACCTCACTTCAATGAGTGAATATCCTAAAGAAGTGATCAGAAAGTTCAATGAGCCAATCCTGAGGTGGAGAAAGCCTTCCTCTCCTCTCAGGCTGAACGTGCTTCTTGGCGTGCTCTGGGTTAGGAGGCGAGTTTATGTTGAATGCACGTTTTACGCCTCGGGTGAGTCACGATTCTCTAAAATCCTGTGGGCGGGTAGTGGTGAATGTCCAGGCCTGAGATGGGGACTCAAATCCTCAATGCGTGGCTGGAATTCGAAAAAGTAGGAGCCCTGAAGAGGGATTTAGGGGCTCAAGCTTCTAATGCCTGGGTTGGGGCAAGAAACCTCCATTTCCTGAGCTTTTGTATCCTGAGCTGGAACTGGGAAATGAGGTCCCAGGTGTCTATAGAGCTTCTCTTTTCAGACTTTAACATGCATAATTCTTACCTGGGAGTCTTATGAAAATGCAGATTCTGATACCGCAGGGCTGGGGTGGGCCTGGGAACCAGCATCTCTCAATGCTCCGGGGATGTGGACTTTGCTGGTCTGTGGCCCATACTTTGAAGAGCCCGTTGTGTAGCCAGGCATGGGTGAAGTGCTTGCCTTTTTAAAATTTCACGGACTTCTCACAAAATCCAATGAGGTTGGTATTATTGTCAATGAGATATAGAAAGAAACGTGGACTCAGAGAGGTCAGGAGAGTGCCCGATGTCACACAGCTGGTGCGTGTCAGAGCTGGAACCTGAAGTCAGGTGGATGAGGTTTCTCAGTAAGCGAGGAGAGTAGATTAAACTAGTGCTTCTCGGAGTGTGGTCCCCAGGCCAACAGCATCGGCATCACCTGAGAATGTTCTGGAAATGCAAATTCTCATGCCCCATCTCACACTGACTCAACCAGAAACACCTCTCTCCCCACAATCTGTAGTCTAACACGTCACCCCCCTCAGGTGATTCTGCTGAATGTTCAACCGTGAGAACCTCTGAGCTAGACCACTACTTTCAGACTTTCATGTGCACACGAATCATCTAGGATCTTGTCAAAATGCAGATTCTGATTCAGCAGGTGTGGGATATGGCATGAAATTGTGCATTTTCCACAAAGTCCCAGATGCTGCTGCCAGTCCAAGGACCAAACTTTGAGTAGCAGGAATTAGATGATCTTCCCCTCCAGTTGGAAGACTCTATTGAGTTGTCTGTGGGTTTTAGTCTTCACATTTAGATGGGGCTAGGAGAAAGAAGCAGAGGGCACATTCCTGAATTTAACTGCAGAACCAGCTAAAACCAGAAAACTTCAAATTCGATCTAAAAGTTCTAGGATAAACAATAATACAATAAAACACCAAAAGGCAAGATGTGCAGTTGCTTCAAATAGAAAATTCTGTTGAGGTCAGCATTGCCCTCAGAGAATGGAGATTAAAAAAACAATTGTTGAGTAAGTCGTAATACATTTGAACCATTTAATGAGAAATTTAAAATAGTACTGGTTTTTCAAGTTTTCTAAATAGCAGGTTATGGCATAGAATCATCACGATTAGTTTTGAGGAAGTCTTCTATTTCCATCCTTCCCCTTCCCCTGACACTTCCCTAATCAGCCCCTCACCATATCCTGCCTGGGCAGTCCCAGTAATTCCTACTAACTTCCTCCTCAAAGTCAGCTCACTGCCACTATCAAGTCTTCTTCTGTCTTAGCCTATTGCCAACACACATTTGAGTCACTTATGGTGACCTTTTGTTCTGACCCCATGCTGGTGGTGACAATTTGGTTTTCTATATATAGTGGGCTACAAGGAGAGGGTATATCGCTCTTTGTGGTGCTCACATTTGTCATTGGAAATGAACACATTGAGGTCCTGGTTTGATCTGTTGATATCACTTTTGGCTGATATCAATGCACCTTACAAAGACGGTTCCATCCATAGTGTGCTGACCACGTCAGACTTTTTAAGCCTGTGAGGCTAATGATTAGACTCTGGGTCATTTCTATTTCCCACCACATTATGAACACCACTCTGAGATGGAGATTTGCATGTGGGGAGTTCACCAGGAGCAGCACCTGTAAAAGTGGAGTCGAAACCCAAGGAATGTGCAACAGAGGCTGCAGCCAACTACATGGGAGCTCTGGTGCTGGGTGGCTCTTCAGAGCTGTCTCACACTGAACAAGGGGCCAGGCTTTTGTAAACCCACATCAACTAGGCATTGGACGTGGGCTGTCCCCAGAGAGAGGCATAACCTTGAGCTGGGCAGCTTCCATGTCAGCTGTGAGCAGTCAGTAGGCAACGCGTCCAACAAGCTGAGGCAATGAATGCCCATTCCTGAAGGGGCATCTGAGAGATGTTCAGAGAACCTCTGCCCCTGGGGCAGGGTCTCTCTGTGTGCTGTTGATTGCTTGTTATCTGCTCATTTGTATCTTCCTGTGCTTTCTTTGAACTTTAGAATACACCAAGAGGCTACAATCTATTCTCTTTATCTTAGAATCCATACCCAGCACAGTAACTGGTATGAGGAAGAGCTATACATTTTTGTTGAATAAATTTGACAAATTTGGAAAAAATATTGTGTTTTTACTATTATTAGATGCAGCCTTTATTTCCTTATTTATTTTCCCTTAGCCACCAAAACATATTTATGTTTCATTTCTAAGACATTGTAAAATTTGAAACATTGAAATCTTTTACGTTATGTCAAGAAGTATTTCTAAAACCATACCTTTAATCTTGATTAATTTCCATCACTTGTTTTGCATTTAAAATAGCACTGTCCAATGGAACTCTTTGCTATGATGAAAATATTCCAGTGTACACTTCTAGTGTGGACTTTGATCTGCTTTGATTTGGCATCATGGTTGGGTGCCTTGGTACCAAGAACACAGTGGCTGGTTTAATAGACCAAGGAAGAATACAGAGCCTGTTTTATCAGGAGCTGGGATTGAAGTACCTTCTCATGAGGGAGGGCAGATGCTAGCTCTCGAGGCACAAGACGATTGTCTCTCCCACACCACATACCCATTCCAGAAATTCACTCTAAATCAGCAGTTTCCTCCCCAGTGGACCTAGTGGGAATTGCCACGTCCTGGTTCAGTGCTCTATGGCCTTAAGTGTGGGATATTTACTTAATGAGACCACTGAGTAGCTGAGGTTTGCTTGTAGTAGTAGTAGCTGAGGTTTGCTTGTAGTTGCTTGTAGTTTTTCACTGAAAAATCAACTTGGAAAAGGTAGATTAATTGGATAAAAGGCATACAAATTTATTTAATACGTATACATGGGAGCCTTCAGAATGAAGTCCTAAAGATGGGAAATTGTCCATTTTTTGCTTAGGTTCAACAAAGTATGGACAGCCATGTACAAATATGAGTGGACAGAAAGGGTACAATCTAATGCTAGTAGACTGAATGGGAAAACCCAGCAAAGCCTGTGTGTCTGGATTCTTCTTGGCCTCTCTGAGCAGCATCCTTCCTTCTGGGTGTGGGGCGGGACCCTCCCTGGAATGGGGGTCTTATGACCTACAGACAAGGTAGGTCAGATAATTTCTTTATGGCCAGTTCTTACACAGCAAGGTGGAGGGAAAGTTAGAGTAATATGTTTAGGTTTTCTGGCTGGCTTTGGGAAAAGGGGGTTCTGTTTTCTGTCACTCACCTTGAGGAAGAGGAATTCTAGTTTCTCTGGCTAGCCTTGGGGAATAATGAGACTGAGACACAGGAAGGAATGAGGTCAGAGAAAAACCTATGCTTCTGTAGGCTTCATTTTGAGATATTGTTTTCTGAGCCCCAATATGATATTTCAGTTGATACAAAATAAATTTGATAATATTCACCTGCCCATCCTCTCTTACTTTCTGGCTCAAGGACATTTTAATTCATTTAATCCTTATTTTTATTTCCATTTCCAAAGTTTGTGAATTTAATCCTAGAACTGTTTAGCTATTGAAAGAACATATTTCTTTTCCTCTCAAGCCATATTCTAGCAAGATTGTCCAGTTGATTGCAATGGTCTTTTCATTAAAAATATAAAAATGAGGATGTTGCAATCAGCAAATTATCTTCAATTTTAAAAAAAGGTTTAAAATTCCAAATCTTTGAGTTCTTTACAAATTCTTAAAATTATATTCTAGTCTTAGCAATAAGTATTGTAATATTAATACTGAAAAAAAGCTATTAAGTTTGCATCTAAGACATGTTTGCAAAAATTCACACCAGATCAGCAATTTACTTAACAACAGGGATTTTCTGTGTTCTATTTCCATTTGTTATGGTATTTCCAGTTATATAATCTTTCCCTAGAGAGAGAGGAATAATGTTGTGAATAACTAAATGTGCCGGATAAATGGATGTGAGTCTTTCTCCTGATATGAACACTTAATGCAAAATTCTTTTCAAGGCATCCTTGGTAGTTGCTGAACTAGGTTATTGAAAGTTTTTTTAAAATCAGTATTAGTGCTCTGTATTTAACATAATCTACAGCCTTCTCCCTATTATTTGAATGTCAGCGATTCTGATAATGAGAACACTGTGCCAAAGCCATCCTGTAGTAGCTGCTATAGGCAGACAGGGAAGGAACAACCAGTCCTCAAGTCAAGAAGCCCCAGACTTTGTTGTATAAATTAAACAGAAAGCAGCACATGAATTTCAACATTTATCTATTCCTTATTGAATAGAAGCAACAATATCACACCTCATGTGAAATCCCCACGCATTGTCTCCCAGCAATTTGGAACCTGAAGGCTAATTCTGATTCTATCAGGGAATGAGGACTGCAGATTAGCTCCATAGAAGACTAGCATTTGCAATCCCCCCTCTTTCTTTGAAGGAAGGTCTAATTGTTTGGAGCCTATTAGATCCATTTGATGGTGAATTGCTACTCCAGTTACAGAAGCCAGTTCTGAATCTCAAAGTGGGAGAATATGTATTTATGATTTTTTGAGCTCAAATAAATAAATGTTTCATGTTGGACTGCTACAGAAATCATGAAAAACAAACCTGGAAAAATATGAAAAATGTATGCTTCGTGCTTTTAGTACATTTCAATACCAGATTTGAGTGTGATATACAGTGATGGTTACCATAACAACACAGTGATCGGTGCCTTGATTATGCATATGAAAAAACTGGCAGCGAGACAGAGCAGCCTCTGGTCAGAAATACCATCTTGTTCATAGTCACCTCAATATTTCACCTTTACTTCAATCTTCTAGATTTGGGCTCCGAAAATTGCTGATCATCTATCTAAACTGTAGGTTCTGAGCTTTTTCTTTTGGTGAGTCCCAGAATGCTAGAACAAAAGAGGATAAACAACGTGGGTGTGAGTCAGGTTGCTTTCTCAACATAATTGATGAGATGGAGTTGAAGCAAACACTATACTTAAGAAAAGAGAGAACCCATGTAGTTTTGGATTAAATAATATAATATGGATAATTATTTGTCTAAAGGATCTGAGGATTGCTTTGGAATAAAATATTACACACATGGTCTAGCATAAGAAATATTACTCCACCTTTTAACAAAATGGCTGATGGCATTTAGTACATTGGCACATCAGTGTGGGAACTTAGCTTATTTATTATTATGAATGATTAATAATGAAAATATATATTCCCAACCAACCTATGATAGACATTGAGTCAAATCTAAACCATGGTACTTTAATTTCCCTAAAAGATTTTCACAGCAATAATTTTGAGGAAAAAAAATGGAGAGCTTCTTCTAGTAATGTTTCTATCTTTCCAAAGTTATCAGTGAAAAAATGCTGCCTTCCACACAGGTGCAATGATTACAGCTTTTTGACATTGTGCTGGGATTCTAACTTGAAGTCTGAAAAAAATCCAGTGATGGAAATCTACCTCTATTATAATAATAGCAAGCATTTATGAAGTGATAAGGCTCAGTGCCAGCTACTTTACTTAATATTATTTTTCAACCTCATAGCTACTTCTAAAGTAGACTCCATTTCAAAAATCAAAGCCTATTATTCCCATTGCAAAAAAAACAAAAACCTGCTTATTATTCTCTGTTGCAAAAATCAAAGCTAAGTGATGGTTAAGTAATTCTCTCAATGTCAAACATGTTTGGTTATCTATCTCTCCTCTTATGTATTTGTGAATTTGATTGTAAGCTACCTGAACGCAGATTCTGGGGCTGTTTTTCTCACCATTATATGTCTCCCATATAGTCCAGATTCTGTTATCTGGTTGGTATTATAAGATCAAGATATGAAAGCTTTCAAGATATATTTCCAGCTATAAAGTTCTGTGATAAACTGTATTAGTTATCTGTTGCTGTGTAATGAATTACCCAAAAACCTGATGGTTCAGAATAGCCAGCATTATTATTTCACAATATCTGTGGGTTAGGAATTTGGGAGCAATTTTGTAATTCTGGTCTTTCATGAGGTTGTAGTTAGGACATTAGCAGGACTGCAGCATCTGAAGGTCTCACTGAGGCTGGAGGTTCCCTTATGTGGCTGTTGGCAGGAAGCCTGTTCCTTGCTACATGGGTCTCTCCATAGAGCTGCTCCACTGTCCCCACAATATGGTAGCTGTCTTCTCTGGTAGTGAGTGACCTAAGGAAGAGACCAAAGAGGAGGCCACAATGCCTTTATATCCTAGTTCAGGAAGTTACACACCATCAGTCACTTCTGCCACATTATATTTGTTAGAAGCAAGTCACTAGCTACAGCCCACACTCAACGGGACAGGAATTAGACTCCACCTTTAAAAGGAAGCAGTATCAAAGAATTTGTGAACATAGTTTCAAGCCATCGCAAAAGTAGACTTTGGAGTTCAGACAATACTGTAGCCATGGAAATCCAGGGACATAGAAAAACACAATCCAATTTAACTTACCTATAGGAGCTAACAATATGGCTGCAATCAACCTGCCTATACTAAATGTAACGAGTAATGTTAGGAAGGTTTGCATCGTTCGAACACTTTGAGTCCTGGTAATATTACAATATGTTTGAATAATATTCAGATGCTTATTCAAATAATATTGTGCCTCTGAAATATAATTATAGTGTTGTAACATTTTTTAAAAGGTCAGGCTCATCGCACCATTATTCATAAGGACTCAAGAAAAAGACAATTTATTGAAATAGAAAACTAATGTAAGTATAATCTATTAATATCTATAAATGTCTCCCTCACTTTTACCAGGTATATGGACTAATTGTGTTGTTAACTGTGGTATAATCTCTTTGTATTCTTTTTTTTTTTTTTTTTTTGAGACAGAGTCTCACTCTGTTGCCCAGGCTAGAGTGCCGTGGTGTCAGCCTAGCTCACAGCAACCTCAAACTCCTGGGCTCAAGCGATCCTCCTGCCTCAGCCTCCCGAGTAGCTGGGACTACA
>CAUYRT010052103.1:0-39658 GCA_963574885.1 Lepilemur ruficaudatus | reverse complement strand
GTACATTCTAGGTGGATGGGGAGGCAGCTCTTCTCCCTTCTTTAAACTTGGCTTTGCTTGAATGTTTTTATAATACACATTTATCCTATTTGTAATGGAAATAAAGTCATTTTTATAAAAGGGAAAGCTTCCTTCTTAGACAAGACCAATTTTTGAAAAGATGGATATTATGAGTCAGGTAAATGAAGCCTTTGACATACACTGCACATGATGGCAATGACTGTTTGAGGTAGTAACATATCTCAATCTGATGCACCTCTTGGAAGCCAAGCATGGCGTTGTCAATTACTCAGACATACAATTTAAATAGAGTTAGCACCTTATACTACTTGGCTAGGTTAAATTATACCAAAAGGCCTAACGAGTTGCTCTAGTAACAGCTTTCTCCTTACTCCCTCGACCACTGCTGTCTCCTTGGCAGTCACTCTCCCTATTCCAATTCATCCTACTCAACATAGCAGGTTAACACCCTAAAAAAGGGCTTCACTCAAAAACCTATCGTGGCTCCCCAGAGTCCAACATTCAAAGTCCTCCATAAGTGGGGCCTAACCTGTTGGATAACTTGGGGTCTTACCCCCTAACTACTCCTCCCTCATGTAGAAAACCCTCATTCCAGGTGGGGGCCTGGGTGTGCTTAAACTCAAACCATGTGGATATTGTATCTTGCTATGTGACTAGGGACAGACTTTGAAAAGTCAGAAGAACAAAATTAGCAGAGTAGTTAATACGTATTCATTAGTTCTTAAAATATCTTATTGAGATAAGAAGCAATCTGATTCCCACTATACAGAAAGGGAAACTGAGCCACAGAAAATTCATTATTTGTCTACCATCCCCTCCCCACTAAATCATAAAATTGAAACACAATAGTTCATTAGTGGATGGGAATTATAACTCAAAATGATCAATTCTATCAAATAATTCCTCTGTTTTTGTATTTGCATTTCTTCCTCTGAAAAAATAACAATGCTAGAATGGCATGTTTTAAATATTTTGGTGCCAGGTATTAACAGAAAGCAACTTCTATACCTCTTTACTCTGTTTAAGTCATAATTGAGAATTATATTATTTTTATATTTAAAAAAGATATAGGCAATGACCATACCACAATGGATACAGAGACAAGATTAGCTGACTTATTTTACCAAGAGACCTGAACAAAGTGGAGGGCATACTAAGACAGTAGTATATTTGAGCAACATATAGCATTTAAAAAGTGCAGATAATTGTGACAATTCTGGGAACATACCTCCATACAGCTAATTTTAGAAGCCCCTGTTTCATATCTTATATACATACTGAAATCGTCCAAGGAAGCTGAGCTAAATTTTCTTTCCAATGCTCAGATCAACTTGGAGAACAGTCATTAGCTTCTGATTTCATTGGTGTTGGTGGACAAGTGTGACATCATTTCCCCAGTGGACTTGTTGGCCTGGGAAAGTGAGGGGGGAACTGGCCTCATCACACACCTAGGGGAGACTGACAGCTCTGGGCTGGGAAAAAACATGCACTCTTTCGTATCCCACTGCCTTGGTATGCACAGACAATGACAAAGTGATTCACAGTTCAAGTGTGTGTCCAGTCACTCTGGAAACTCAACGAAAGTGTCAAAATGCATCAGCAAAGTATAGTAGAATATGGCCAGGTCACTGTTCTCAGGTAGGCAGTTTACACAGTATAAATTGGGGGAAAAAAATCACAAATGCTTGGATACACTCAATGACATGAAGGCAATGAAACAAGAGGGACTCTCCATTCCTTACTGTTCATCCCCAGGGCAAGCTGATTGTGTGAAACACCTGACAACTCAAGAAATCAGCTGCTTACCAGCATTATTCTGTGTGCCCCTGATGCAGCGAAGGCGTATCCCTCTCTTGAGGAAATAGGCTGTGATTTGAAAGCCATACCCTGTAAAGGTGAAAGAGGACATCAAGAGATTATAAGCTTTTCGGCCGCTGAGTCCTAGGGGCCCAACCGAGTGCCTGCCATGCAATAAACATTCAATAATTATTTAGCAAATGAAAGAATAAAACAATCAATAGAGAGCCTTGCTTCAGAGGAAAGGGTGACCATTACTATTTTGGCCCTTCCAGGAGGGCTGGCCAGAAGTCCTGGCACAGTCCCTACTCCATGAGGTGTCTCTGTCACTTCATCTGTAAAATTAAATAAATGAGGAGGTCTACCATCTGAAATACAGGGCTTTCGGATGAGAGGATTAATTCGGTCTGAGCTTGGGAGTAGATCTTGGCTACCTTCTGATATTCATTACTTACCAATTCACAAAAATGTTTAATACCTATTCGAAGATGGGTATGTTTTGTCTGTAAATGCATTATTCTAATTCAAGTATAGCAAAGTCTTTACATAGGAGGAGATGAAAAGAAATTCCGTATGAGTCAAAAATTTTTTTCTCCAACTCACCAGAATGGCCTCAACGAAAAAGACAGAACAGTAAGTGCTGGCAGGAATGTAGGACAATTGGAATTCTTATACACTGCTGGTAGGAGTACAGATTGGTACAGCCACTTTGAAAAAATGCTTCAGTATTTAAAGCTGACTTTAAGCATGAACGTATAGTGTTCATAATAGCACTTTTCACGATAGTCTCAAACTGGAAGCAATGCAAATACCCATCAACAGTAGAAATTTTTTAAAATGAGGATATAGTCATAGAGTAAAATATGACATTGCCTCCAAAAAGAAATGAGCTACAACTACAGGCAGTAACAGAAATAAATCACACAGACATAATGTTAAGTGAAAGAAGCCGTGTCCAAAAGAGTAAATGCCATCTGTGAAAATGGCATTATCATTCACCTCATAGGGTGGCAAGAGAATTTCAGATGATTCACTTAAAGTGCCAGCGTAATTCCTTCCTCCTTCCTTCTGTCTCTTCCAGCTTCCCTCTAGGTATACACTACTCTGTTGATCATTTTCCTGAAAAGATCAAGTAAAACTGCTCCTGGTTAATGCACTCAAGTATTCACTGGAAGAATCAGAAGGCCCACCAGAAGGAAGTGAGGGTCCCCAGCTTCCGATTTTATGTGGGAAACTAGAGGGGCCAAGAGTAGCAAAAAGTGATCTCCAGGACCATCAGACCCAAACTCCATTACTATGATTGTTCTGAAATAACTTATATAAAGAACACAATTAAAGATGTTTCCACTTTTACATTCAAGTATCCTTCCAACACTCCTGTAGAAAGATCCAGGACATCAGTGACCACAGACTCAATGATGTCTCAACAAGCTATGGCTCTGACAGCAAAATTGCTTTAGTCATGTGCATTGCAAAAT
This sequence comes from Lepilemur ruficaudatus, assembly GCA_963574885.1. Lineage (NCBI taxonomy): Eukaryota > Metazoa > Chordata > Mammalia > Primates > Lepilemuridae > Lepilemur > Lepilemur ruficaudatus. Next base: position 36,362 of record CAUYRT010052103.1, on the reverse strand, counting down.
AACAGTGACATCTATGAGAGGATAATTTCAAGATTTACTGAGATGAAATATATTTTTTCCTAACAGACTTGCAAATGGATTGCATTTCAGTCATGTGGCTTCCTTCTGCTTAAAATGTCAAACAAAATATACACACTGTTGGCATTGCTCTGAGTGTTTTAAAACAAATACGTCATTCTTTAGGTCACTGAGAGAGTGGAAGTCACTTCTGCATCTGTTTATTTGTCCTACTACTGGTGGAGGGGGAGCTGTAAGAGAGACGTCCTTAACAATTTGGGACTCACAAAACATGTAGAAAATTTAAAAGTGATTTTTCAAATAATGATTATGTGAGTTTTCCAAAGAACCGAACAAACAATAACAAGAAACTGCAGTTATCTAACAAAGTCATTCTGCTTTTGCTGGTCTATAGCTCTAGGTGATTAAGATTCAAATGGCATGTTTAAAATTTCAAAAATCTTCTTCCTGTACAAAATCTCCAGCAATAAAATGTTACTCTCAGGAAGGGGCTAAATCTGAAGTTGACCATGAAAGCTACAGCTCTGAGTTCAGGAAAACTGGTATATGGAGATACCTCTTGAGTGATAACTAAATCCTATTCAGACTGCTAAACAATAAAGTCTCAATATGACACCTTCTCCTAGAGAAAATGAAAGCAGTATAAGGCAGATTCCAAGTGATTTATTACTGAAATTAGTAGAACTAAGTTTATTGAAACATTGCCCCCTATACTTCCCATACCTAGGATAGGATTATGTTAAAAAGGAACCATTCCTAAACTGGCATCTTGTTATTAGTGATTCCAATGGAAAACCTGGCCTAACGGTACCTACAACAGAAATAGCAAGTTTAACATGCAAAAAAGATTTGCACCTGCTTAGTCCAAATTCCACCAGTCACATGAAACTTCATTGTTTAAAGAGAAACTTGAAGAGAGATTAAACACAAAAGGTACTGTGTCAGTTCTTATGGCAAACTAAATTTGATATATAAACAGAGAAATGTACTGCTGCTAAAACATACTGAACTAAAATGCTTAGAGAGATGTATTTCATTTATTCATAGATAACAGGCAGTGATAAAGAACTACATTCTTATCACTGCTCTTGATGAAATCTACTTCAGAGAGTTCAGCAGGCCACTGAGATTCTGTACTTACCCAGGGCTAAGGCAAAGCTTCACTACTCTCTGAAGCTAAACAGCAATTTGGCAAAGAATCCAAGAGGCCCTTGGCTTTCCCGACTCGGGGCACCAGCTACACTGGTGTTCTAAAAGCAGAAAACCTGAGTCAGTAGGAGATTGGGGGAAAATAAACAAATGGAAATCATAAAGTGATAACTTTTCCATTTGAAAACTGCCTGATAACGGTATCCACAGATTAGGAGGCACTTGCAAACAACATTTAAGTATGCCTGTTTCCTAGCTGGCTATTGTGGTCTTCCTGAATCTGAGAAGACTGTCTTTAGATGCAGAAAGAGATAGGGGCGAAAGGAAGGATGTCTCTGTAACGGAAGCATCTTTCCCCCAGGAGTCCTCAGGTACGTGCATTTCTAGAAATAATTTACATTTCTGAATTGCTTAACGTCATGCGATTGTCCAGTACCAGCAAGATCCCATCCTCTTCCCTGGCCCCCAAGCTGCCCAAAGTTTCCAGTCTCTGTGACACCTTTTGCATTCCGTACTTTGTAAAGAGCTATTGCGCTTTTTGTAGACCCTTCTACAAACAACCTCCAAAGCCACACTGAAGCCCAAAATGATGACTAGTTACCCACATTAACTTTCTTCTGGCTCACCTGGTTGTTCACCAAAGAAGATTAAGTCTCTAAGAAAAAAATGAGGTGGAGAGGTCAGTAATATTTATGGAAAAAAGAAAGGACAAACCAGAGTTCTGCTACTATTTTATTTCATGGTGTGTGTCTAAAGGAAACTGCTCCAAAATGCCTTTAATAGAAATTCACAGGCTTCATAAATACAAAGGCAAAAATTACAAGGGAAAAAACCTCAAATATGAGTTGAACAAATTCCATCCTGGCTTAGCAAGGCAGTAGATTAGTTTTAAGTAGTACCGTGCTCCAATGAGTAATGTGTTTTAAGGGAGTGGTCATTTATTCGGGCTGTTATAGTTCACAGTCCCAAGACACTGAGAGCAAATATCCAACACAGAGTTTACTGTAAAACTATCCAGCCTCACTTGTTTTCCAGGGGATTCATAGCCAAGGCGACTTGAGCTTCCCCACGGCTGCCAAGGGGAGTCTGTGGCGCAGTGTATTACAGTGGAGAGCCCTCTCCCACGGCTGTTATGAGGCTATTCACGGGGGAGCCTGTGAAAATGCCTCCGTGTGGTCTGCTGAGCCATCAGAACAGCTTGGAAGGTGAGCACGGCTTCCTAGTGGGCTCCACCCGCCACCTGCGTGGCTCTCCTCCAGCAAGGCCTCTCCCAAACCACAAGGCAGGCTCAGGAAGAGCTGTCATGCCCCTCGAGACTTCTCTCCCTCAAGATGACTTCTTCATTAGTACCATCACTTGCACAATCGCGAACAATTTCAAACATTCAGTAAAGGAGAAAAATAGTGCCATGAACTCACACCATCTAGAGTCAACAAGAGATAATATTGTGCCATATTTCATATACATATTGCTAGCCCATTTCAAACTAATTAGACATCATGAAATTTTACTCCTAAATATGTAAGCATAGACTCCCAAATAAGGAGATGCTCCTGCATCACCAAAGTACTATTACCGATACTGAGTATGACATTATTGCTCAAATAACCAGTCCATATTCAAATTTCTCCACCTTTCCCAAAATGTATATCACTGATTTTCCCTTGAACTAGGATTCAACCAAATATTACAGGTTTTAAGAGATATATATTTTCTTATATCTTCTTTAATCGGAAATAACTTCCCTCTCCCTTTTAAAAATAACTCAACTTTTAAAGAGAGAATTACTCTCATTCTGAATTTGAACTATGTAAAAAAAATCTCAGTTGCCGAAATACAAATTTTCAACCCGGATGTTCCTTTAGAATGCCAGTCTTCCAATTTTGGCAAAGGTAAGCTTACTTAGCTAGGTTGGATAGTGGTCTCATATTTGCTTTAAGAAAGAACACTTGGTCGCAATCAGACTACTGTGTGCTAAACTGGAAGTAGCTCTGTACTGCATGCCAGTTCAGACATGTGACCAATCTGAAGTCATGAGTCAGTTCTCATTCTCCATCTGAAGACTTGATTGCAATTTAATAAGAGAACAGGAAGAAAGAGGCTGATATCTACCAACTACTGATAATGTCTTCGGTGGTAGACTAGACCAGGAACATATAACAAATATAAAAGGTGGAGAACATGTGTGTTTTAAAGCTATTTCATTCAGGAAAAATGAAGTTATAACTCACAACTTCCAAAACTGCATCCATTCAGAAAGTTATACCTGTTTTTATCAGAAGGCCTAGGGTAGAAAGGGTAGAAAAATCATGAAGTTTGACACTGTCACTGAAAACATAAAGACAGACTAAGTATAAGACAGGGCCTTTGGAGAGCTTGATGGGGCCCTTTGAAACATGTTGGAGGCCTACGTGTGACCTTTGCTATTGTTGGTGATCGGTGGAGTTGGAGAGAGGGGTTTGTTCTGTGGGAACCAAAAACCAAGAGTCCTGTCACAAGTTTAAGAATACATACACTGGATCCTAGTCTAAGACCACAACTGGGAAACAATTTGGGTGGGTAAGTGGAATATTTGGTCCTAGGCTAAAAATTTCACTTATTACCCAAGACATTTAAAGACTCCAAAAAGGTTCCCTTGAGATAACATTTCATGTCCCTAAATAAGGACAGTACTAGACTCTGAGTCACAATAAAGCTATGTCTATTTGATGCCAAAACAAATGGGGCAAACTGGTTAGTTCCGTGAAAAAAAAAAATACAAGCTGGTTAGTTCCATGAAAAAAAAATACAACTGTGAATAAAATAATTATTTGAGGCCAAATTTGTTTAGGAAAAACAAATTTTCTACCTGTTACCCTGGTGACTTTGTAGGTAATACCAAAGGACACATGTGCTATTAATTTTATTATCTATGGGATCCATCAGAGATTGTTAACAGTGAATGAGAAAGCTTCTCAGGGCAGACAAAAATTATAATAAAACAAATTGAGTAATTATCACTTCTGATTTCTTCCCCATACTGCTTTTCCACTTTTTTGTTTATAAAAATATGCCCTTAACATTAAATATGAAAACCATGTTTAGATAATATGCAAGCACAGATGAAATGATATTCAAAACTATGGTTCCCACAATCATAACTCTGCCAGACCATGCATAATGACAAGAATGATATAATACTGTATACTTATAAAACTCAAAGTTCTTTGCAAAACCCTTCACTCATCTTTAAATAACTGTACATAAAAGAAACAGATTTTTTAATAAGCCTTCGAAATGAGGTAGCTGGTTGTTTGAACTGCTAACTGCTCAAGCAGGCCCCTTCACTACAGATTTCAAATTTCCTGTGCCCATGGAGGAATGCCAGATGAAGCATATCCTCTGTGGCCTCCCAGTGTTGCAGGAGGTCCATTCTAACTCTGAGATTCTATGACCAAGTGCAATGAGAGAAAGAGTTTGTGAAGCACTGGACTATTCTAATAGGATCATGAATCACAGGGACAAGAAACAACCTTAGGAAGTCATCTGGTTCACTTCTCACTGGTCAGCCGACTATATTTACACCATCTTTTAAAAACAATACCAAAATGCCAAGTAAGAAGAGCCACATCAACCTACGTGCAACTCAATTCGTCTTTCACTGTTTGAATCGAGGTTGCAAACTTAATACCCAAGGGGCAAGACAGGTAACAGGAAAAGGGCTAGGTTCTAACTGGAAAACCAGAAAGAGCTCATGGATGTATACAGGGGACAATAGCGATTCAACTCCAGCCATCAGCTGCCATCAGAAACTAGGGCACAGGGGTTCTAGAAAAGCTGGAAACCCAAATTTCTATGTGAAATCTCCCCAAATTTTAGCTTTGCAATAAATTTGAACTTTTAAAATATACTGTGCAGTCCAAATAAAACGTTTTTGAGGGCCGATGTAGCTTCGTGCTGCCAGCTTGCAATCTCTAATCTAAATTCCTCACACTTCACTTAGTTCATTTTCTTGTATTTTCTGCAGAGCTGAAGGAAAGCCGGCCACTACCAAATGCTTGAAGACAGGTATTCAGTTTCAATTTAGTCATTTATTCTAAGCTCAATAAGCCCAGGTCCTTAACCTCATTACACAGGGTATGTTTTTCGACATTTAAATCATCTTTCTGACTCTTTTAAGTCCTAACATTAAAGATATTCAGTTAAAGGTTTGACCCCATATGGGAGAAAATGGAAAAAATTATACAATTTTAGAAGTCATTAACTGTATGAATGTGTGGGATCTGTATTAAAAAAATCACAAAGCTTCCATTAACTGAAAAGATTTGAAAAGACTGAGTAATATACCATGCTCTCAATTGGAAGGGCTAACCACCATAAGGACGTGAATTGTTCCTTTATATATTTAACAAAATATGTATTAAACGCCTGTTAAAATCACAATGAGATTGTTATTGTTTGTGTGTGTAAGGGGAGGAGGCAATTTCGAAGCTGCCAAAAATAATTCTGCAGTTAAATCTACAAGAACAAACAAGAAAGAACAGTTAAGAAAAAAAAAAAAAGATTCAAAATGAAAACTTTTTTCTAATTAAAAGTAATGTAGATTTAATATATTCACAAAAATCTAGATGAAACCAAAAACGTGTAAAGAGAAAATCATCAATAATTTGACCACCCAGAAACACTTTGTCACTCTGACTTTTGATGTCTTCCAGATCTTTTCTCAAGATAATCACATATATTTCTTGCTACAGAAATGGAGTCATATGATAAATGCTGTTTTATAATCTGATTTTCAAAAAAACTCACTGTTATAGACTTTGTGTATGGTATCAGTTAGAAATCCATTTTTATTCTTTCTCAAGTGAATAACTAAATATTCGAGAGAGGGTCTCCCCAACCCCCAATGCCAGTTCTGTCAGATACAGGCTTCTCTGAGTTATTTCGTTAACTTATTAGTCAGTCAATACACACTGAGTCAATTACCTGAGCTTTATTTTATAATAAATCTTAGTCTAGTAGGGCAATTTCCTCTCCTGACTCCCAACACTGCTTTTCTTCTTCATCAGGGTACTGGGCTCTATTCCTGGCTCTTTTCCTTTAGCTTGTCAAGTTGCATGAAACCCTATTAGGAGTTGGATTAGAAAGACCTTGAATCTATGGATCTTTGGAGAAAACATCTTTATGTTAAGGAGACTTCCTGTACATTTAACATGATATTAAATAAATCTCCCAATTATTTTTAAGGACTTCTTTAATGTCTTTCAATAAAGCTTTTTTTTTTTTTTAAATTGGTGCCATTGTAAATGTTATCTGCTAAAAATTACATTTTCAAACTTTCTGCTATTGCAACTAACTTCCATATGCTGTCAGCTGAAAAGCCTATTAAACCCTCCTTTTGGCTTTAAGAATATAATGAAATTAATCACATAGAAAATACATACTAGAAAGGAGTTTTTAAAGTCTCCCCACCTTTATTGGGGTATCATTGACAAATAAAAATTGTGTGTCTTTAAGGTATACAACGTGATGATTTGATATGTGTATACATGGTGAAATGATTACCACAATCAAGCTAATTAACACATCCATCACCTCATATGGTTACCTCTTTCTTTTCTTTCTGCAGTGAGAACACTTAAAGATCTACTCTCTGAGCAAATTTCAATTATACAATAGGGTATTATTAACTACAGTCATCGCATTGTACATTAGATTCCCCAGAACTTATTTATCTTAGAACTGAAAGTTTGAACCCTTCGACCAACTTCTCCCCTTCTTTCCCCTTCTAGAAGCCAGTCTCCACCGCAATCCCTGCCCCTGGCAACCACATTCTACTCTCTGCTTCTGGGAGTTAACAATTTTCCAGATTCCCCACATATAAGTGAGATCACACAGTATTTGTCTTTTCACTTAGTGTAATATCCTTCAGGTTCACCCATGTTGTCAATGGCAGGATTTCACTCTTTTTTATGGCTGAATAATGTTCCACTGTCCATGCAGAGCACATTTTCCTTATCCATTTTTCCATGCACGGACACTTAGATGACTCCATATCTTGGCTATTGTAAATCATGCTGTAATGAACATAGTAATGCAGATATCTCTTGAAGATGTTGATTTCATTTCGTTTGAATATATATCCAGAAGTAGGATTGCTGGATCGTAAGGCAGCTCTATTTTTAATTTTCTGAAGAATCTCCATACTGTTTTCCATAATGGCTGAACAAATTTACATTCCCATCAACAGTGCACAAATGTTCCCTTTTCTCCACACTTACCTGTCTTTTTGACAACAGCCATCCTAACAGGCATGAGGTGATATCTCACTGTGGTCTTGATTTGCATTTCTCTGATGACTAATGATATTAAGCACCTTTTCATATACCTGTTGGCCATTTATATATCTCCTTTGAAAATTGTTGATTCAGGTTATTTGTCCATTTATTAATTGGGTTATTTGGGTTTTTGTTGTTGTTTGTTGTTTGCTACTGAGTTATATGCGTTCCTTATACATTTTGGATACTAACTCCTTATCAGATACATGGGTTTGAAAATATTTCTCTCCTTCAGTATAACCTTTTCATTTTGTTGACTGTTTTCTTTGCTGTGCAGAAATGTTTTAGTTTGATGTAGTCCTACTTGATTGTTTTTGCTGTCTGTCCTTTGGGGTCATATCCAAAAAATTAGTTGCCAAGACCAATGTCAAGGAACTTTTTCCCTATGTTTTCTGCTAGGAGTGTTCTAGTTTCAGGTCTTACATTTAAGTCTTACATACATTTCTAGTTAATTTTGGTGAATGGTATAAGAGTCCAATTTCATTCTTCTACATGTGAATATCCAGTTTTCTCAGCACCATTTATTGAAGAGACCATAGGATACTTTCTCCATTGTGTATTCTTGGTGCCCTTGTCAAAGATTAGCTGACCGTATATACATGAGTTTACTTCTGGGCTCTCTATTCTATTGGTCTATGTGTCTATTTTTATGCCAGTACCATACAGTTTTGATTATGTATAGCTTTGTTATTAATTCTAATAATTAATATGTATATTTCATTTAGGCTTTTCTATATATACAATCATATCATTTACCAAAAGAAAGACTTTCATTTCTAATTTTTTTCACCTATATATTTTTTTCCTGTCTTACTGTTTGTGCTGAGATCTCCAGTAGAGTGCTGGATATTGTTCCTGGTAGGTATCTTTTGGTGCTCCTGATTGTAAAGGGAATACTTTTAATGTTTGGCCACTGAAAACAATATTTGCTGTAGGCTTTCTGTAGACACAATCCTAAGTTTCTAAGAATTTTTATAATGAATGGTGGTTGCTTTTTCTGTACTGACTGCAACTGTTACATTCATTTTTCTTTAATTTATTAATGTTGTAAATACTACTAATAGGCTTCCTAATGCTGAACCAACTTTGCATGATGTCATGATCCTGTTTTCTACATTGCCAAATTTGGCTTGATAATATTTAGTTTAGGATTTCTGCTTTTATGTTTGAGTGAGATTGACTTGTAATTTTCTTCTTTTTTATTTTCCTGGTTTTTAGTGTCAAGCTATACTCACCTCAAAAAATGAGTTGGAGAAGTTAATACTTATTCAAGTATATAAAACCAGAATTACCTAGTTCTTAAATTTTTGTGAGAATTATTCTGGTAAAATATCTAGACCTAGTGCTTTCTTTTTAAAGCAGTGGTTCAAATTCTTTAATATGGTCTATTGTAATTTATATTTTTCTATGAATTTTTCATTTCACATTAAGTTTTCAAATTTATCAGCATGAAGTTTTTTCATTATTACAATTTCCATTGACAATTATATCTTCTTTTTCATTACTAATATTTCTTTGTCTTTTATTTCCTGTTAATTGTTTTTGATCAATTTTCTTCTTGATAATTTATTTCAAAAAACAAAGTTTTGGCTTTAAAAAGTCCTTTCTACTATATATTCTGTATATGATTAATTTCATTATATTCTTTTATTTCCCTCCTCTGTTTTCTTTGGGTTTATTCTTTTGTTCTTTATGTATCTTCTTAAGTGAGATGCTTAACTCATGCATTTTCAGCCTTTCTTCTTAATAGAAGCATTTTAAGGCTAAAAATTGTCCCATGTGGGTATGTGCTACTAGAAAGTAGTCTTCTAATTATCATTCAGTTTTAAATATTTTCTAATTTTAAAGTTTCCTTTTTGACTCATATATTATATACAAATATACATTTTAATTCCCAAAAGTACCTCTTTATTATTAATTTCTGAGTTATTGTGGTCAGAGAAGGTAATCTCTATATATAATCATATTCTTGGAAATTTGCTGAGGCTTAACAGCCTAATGTGGTCTAGTTTCTTTGATAAAAAAGGGAATTCTTTGGTTACTGAGTTCAGTGTTCGAAATACGTCCATTGGCTCAAGTTTGTTTCATTCAAATCTTCTATATCCTTCTTATCTGTTTGATTAATTAATAAGAATGGTGGGTTTAAACTTTCCCTTTATGATAGTAAATTTATCAATTTCTCTTTAGTTCTGTCCATTTTGCATGGTATTTTTAGAAACTATATTACATGCATATAGGTTTAGAATTAGTATGTGTTCAATAAATTGAACCTTTCATGAATATTCAGCAATCTTTTTTTATCTTTAGTAATGTTCTTTGCCTTAAAGGTTATTTTATTTGATATTAATATTTCTGCTCCACATTGCTTTTCAGATGTAGTTGTCTGGTATATACTTTTCCTTCCTTTTACTTTTGACTTTTCTAAGGTTTTATGTTTTAGGAATATATCTTATAAATAGCATATATATGAATCAAATCTTTAAAAATCCACTCTTACAATATTTGATTGTGATTAGTATCCAGCATTTCTTTTGTGTTATTTTTCAAAAATATCTCTTAAAATTTTCTAAATTAATTCAAAACACGTTAAAGATCAGAAAAGTTTACATCAACATATGAATTTTCAATTTCTCTTGGAAAAAATCGGACTCTGTATATTCTCACATGGCACAGAGTGGCTGAAATCGGTAGAATTTACTAGAAGCTGTTAAAGCAAAATAAGCAAGAGAGCATTAGCCTGAGGGTGTTTCTGTACTAAGAACCCCTACTCAAACTGAAACTTAGAGGCATTCCTTGTAGCTGATTAATTTTGAATGGAGCTTTAGCTAATCATAGACAGCCAGCAACTAGCCAATTTGTTATGTAACTAGGAGCCTCCAATCAAATAAGACAAAAGCCTATCTGTAGCCCAATCAAGTATTTTTTACTTTGCTTCTGTGTTCAGCTTATAAAAGCCCACTGTGCACACTGCTGGGGCAGAGCTCTCTGAACCTCTTCTGGTTTTGAGTGTTGCCCGATTCATGAATTGTTCTTTGCTCAGATAAACTCTGCTAAATTTATCTTATTTACAGTTTTTCTCTTAACAAAGCCAAGAGGCAGAAGGCAAGGATCACCGGTAGATGTAGGACTAATGAGAAAGGGACATTTCAGAGATAGAATCAGAGACAGGCTTGATTGTCAACTAAACATGTACAGGGAGGCCAGATTATGGTGACAGTTTTTCCAGCCTTGTTGACCAGGTGAATGGTAGCTTGGCAGGGAACCGAGAGGGTGGGGAGAGCTGGTAAGATGATAAACCGAGCTTTAGAGAGAAGGATCAATGAGATCTCTGGGTGAAGCTGTCTGGAAAGCAAACAGAAATAAGGCATAGAGTTCAGGGAGAAGTCAACACTGGAGATATACTGAAGCAACTCTGGCCAAAAAGCAGAAAGGTCCATGGCAGAGCATGACAAGTGACAAACCAAAGGGGTGACGGCAGAACCAAGGCTTGAGGGTCAGCAGTGAAAGAGGAGCCCACAAGTAGCTGTCAGACCAGAAGGGGGATAACCAAAACAGTGAAGTCTTGGGGAAGAGAGTTTAAAGATCGAATGCCAGAGAACATTAGTGACAGCAGCCATAGAACTAAACACTGAGCTGGCAATTCAGAGGTGATTGGTAGCATGTTTAAGGTAGCTTCAGGGTAGAAGAATGAATGAGCGTAAAGGCCAACATCTGTTCCAGGAACTTTGCAAAAATGAAAAGCAGAAAAAAACATAGGAGCTTCAGGGAAACCATTAAACTAGAGGAAGATCACTGTGTGTTTCTTTCATGCCACACTCCTGTTTTCGCTTTGTAGTCCTATGCTTGCTTGCTTTCTGCTTTTTCCTCTAAAGTTTATGTAGTTCGTTTTTTTGTTCTAGGTTTTCTATTCAGTATTTGTCTATAACAAACACTCCTCTTAAGTTTGTCACGGTTATTTGGAATTTTTATCCCATTTTACAAGGTGCTGGGTCTTTACCCCATTTTTGATACATTCACTCAAGCCGTGGATGAAAACACTAAATATTTCCAAAGTTTATCATCTCGTCTACTTCTTCTTTCACTTATTAAATAAACTGCTATGAAGTTCAAATACCATCTACTAGTCTAGAGCCTCTGCAATTCCCAATCATGAGTCTACTGCCCATGTCTCAATCACCTGGAAGATTTAAATCTCAAAAGCTGGGGTCTGCTCCAACCATAGAGAGTCCTATATCCCCAGGCCCCAAGAATCTGATGTAGACCTGGGGTGTGTGCCAGAGCACTGCATTCTTTTTAAAGAGCTCCAGGGAATTCTGATGCATAGTCGGGTTTGGAAGTCACTGCTCTAAATCTTATTTTTTTGATTTATTGGTATGTTATAAAGAAATTAGTAGGAAGAGTCTTTTTAGAGTAATGGTGGTGCTTCACAGAGTTCTCAGAATACAAAAACAAAATGTTAAGTTCTGTCAGTGAATATAAGAAACAAATTACCCTAGTTCCTTAAACACAAATAGGCCTTCAGCAGGAGTACTATAGCAACAGCGAAGAGGCATGGGGAGAAGCTAATTTCTAAGGCACTCAAGGCCCAGGCTACCGATGCAATTTATGAGAAGCCAATGCATATTAGCTCAATTATCATTAAACCTCTGGAGGATTTCAAAGAACAGGTGTCATACCTTCTTTGTTTTCTTTTCTTCTTCTTTTTTTAAATTGCCTGCAAATCTACCTTCTCACACAACATACACACAAAACACTACATATGTACTTTTTATTTTTATCTTTTAACAGGTCCTTTAGAGTTCACATAAAATGTACGTCATGTTGACAGGTAAGCCTTAAAATAGCAGGTATACAATAACTTATGATCTTAATTAAGATGCTAAATCAGATCTCATACAGATTCAGCTTAAAAAAGAAACTAAATATGTATGCTAACAGTCAGCTTTTATTCTAAAACACTACTTGATAGTCTTATCTTAATTGCAGACAAAGTTTCAGAAGAATATGTAAAGAGGTCTTTTTAATTTTGTTTTGCTTAAATCGTACTTGCCAGTAATATAAATATCAAATAAAAATATCTAAACTACTATTAATAATTTTTAAAAATCATAAAACAGAAACTGCATTTTCACAGTAATACACATTGTTAGCATGAAATTAGGAGAGATACAACCAAAAATCATGTGCTACCAGATGAGGTACAAGAGAAAGCACATCCCACCTACTATGAAGTATTCTCACACAAGAAGGGATATGAACCTCATCAAGCTTGTGGATCTAACTACTAGTTTACAGAAAATATAGAGGCTGGAAGAATAGGCTAACACAACTATGCAGATACAGCCAGCCAAATACAAATGTGGGAAATTCAGAGGGTATATGACATGGTTTCCTCAACAAATAAATAGAAAATAAAAAAATAGGGATGAGGGTTCCTACAGATTAAAAGAGAAGTTCACCTATGGTAAAGAGAATCACCCAAATGCAACGAATGTGTAGACCAACCTTGTTTGGACCCTGCTTTGAACAATCCAACTATAAAAGAACTGAAGAGACATTCAGAAAAATCTAAGATGGACTTGATATTCAATAACATTAAGAATTTTTGTCTTTAACAGCACTTTGATCATTAAAAAAACTTCACTTTTAGAGCTATATATATACTGTAGCATTTATATATAAAATTACATCAATGTCTAGGACTTACTTAAAAATAATATGGGAGGGAGGGAAAAGTAGATGAATAAATGAAATAACATTGATCATATGTTATTTAAAAATGTGATGCTGGTGACAGATAAGTGGGTGTTCATTATATGATTCTATTTTTGTATTATTTGAAATTCTCGATACTAAGTTTAAAAAAGTACAAGTGAAGATTCTTTTGAAGATGACTTTTTTTTTTTAAAAGAAACACCATCATCTGATGAAAATATTCAAGAACCTTAAAGATGATGCATTTTCCTTCTAAATATTTGTGTTAATACAGCCCCTCTTCTAAAGTCTCAGAACATAAATCATGATTAAGACGTGCTTTTATAGGTAATTTACTAACTCTGAAAATAACATTTTATAAGGAATGCAAATGTATCATTTATTAAGTTATAAACTGTAATATAATCTTTAGAATAATTTTTCTAAGTAGGTAACAATAATTCAAAGGAAACCTAAGCAAAAATGATCTAGTACGTGATTGTAAAGCTCTCATCTTCCTTAAGCTTCACGTAAGCACACTGTTGTAGAATAAGAACAATAACTTTACCTTGAGATTCTTTAACTACTAATGGCCTAAATTGAAAATACGGATTATAGATAGAGATACAGGTGAAACTGTAAATACAGATACATAGATTTTGCACTCAAGCCACATTACCAACCTGTTAAGCGTGAATTTAAGAATGTACCATCCTTTAAAAATATAGCCTTTCGTAAAAAAAGGCACATACAGAGCTGAATCTGGAAAATCCAGCAGACTGAGATAAAGACAACTTTCCTGCTAAAAACATAGAATTTGGCTAAATGAAAAAAACCAGCTTAAATATGTAGCTAAACTCAAAAGAAATGGAAATTATCAAGGAAATACCAGGAACAGGAGGGAACAGGAATTGGAGGCCGGATATAGCCACTCATGCCTGTAATCCCAGCATTTTGGGAGGCCAAAGTGGGAAGATCACTTGAGGCCAGTAGTTCAAGGCCAGCCTAAGTTACATACATCAATCTCATCTCTACAGAAAATAAAAAAAATTAACCAGGAGTGGCGGCATGTGCCTGTAGTCCTAGCTATTGGGGAGGCTGAGACAGGAGGATCGCTTGAGCCCAGGAGCTTGAGGCTACAGTGAGCTACGATGGCACCACTGCCTCCAGCCTGGGTAAACGAGCAAGACTGTCTCTATTAAAAAAAAAAAAAAAAGTATAAAATAATAGTAGGAAACCAATGGGTTGATGCTCTTAACAGCCTATGAAGCATCAGATCAGGTGTACACAGGTGAGGACTAAAGCTGCACCTCGCCTGTATCCTGCCACCACCTCTTCGGGATTCTGGTTCCACCCACCACCAGGAATGCACACCACTCTGTCGTTCCAGAAAACCTTGCTCTCCCCCGACTTGCCTATTTTTCCTTTTGTTGCACACTGAGAATGCACCACCCCCCTGAGGCCCCACAAAGGCCCATCATAACTTTTCATTATGCCGTATCTCCCAGCTTCCTGAAGATCCATCTCCCAGAATCACTGTTCTTCACTGTCCTTTCGCTATTACCACCTTCCCAATGCAGATATTTTCAAGTTCCCCACTGAAACTGAAGGTGTTTCCGGTCACAGCAGCTTTCTCTCTTCCCTTGTTTCACTGGAAAGTCTGCATGACGTGAGGTCTTTCCACTTGGCATTTGCAAATGCTTGACATTTTATAGTGCTTTGGGGTCTCTGAAAGGAGCTCCCGGAGAAAGCTGTGAGTTGCAAAGCAACGTCTGCACGGGCAAGGGCATGAATATACCCCGTTCCCCTCTAACTGGGGCACACTCTTCTCCTCCCTCTTCCCTTCCCGGCCTGTGTGTCTTGCTGGATTACTAGGTCTGTCTTCATCTTTTCTCACTGGCAGGTGTCTCCCACCAACTCTCTCACCTTTAACGTTCTGTAGGAGGCTAAATAGCACTTCTTTTCAGGGTTACCTCCACACCAGCCCTGAACCACAACAACTCCTGCCATCAGCTCCACCTCCCTCAGTCTTGCCCCAGGGCCTTCCCACGCTGAAGCTCCCCCGGGCCTGCTTCTCCCTCCCACCTGCACGTGCCTCGGACACACTTCCGCTCGGCTGATTTCCAGCATTAAAACTTCCTTCCCATGAATTGAGGCAAGTCTCGTGTTTTCTCAGCTCTCTCCTCAAAACACAGCTTTTCTAGAAAAAGACTATTCTGGGCTCAGAAAAAAAAAAAAAAGAGCCCTTAGATATGGCAGTAAGACCAACGTTGTTAAAGAAGTTTGGGCCGCACATCTTTGGGAATTATGCCAGTTGGTTGTATCACATATCACATTCACGGAGAGCTGTCACTGAGGGAGCAGTCTGGCAGCAAACAGGAGGACATGTTCCTATACGTGTGACGCATTCCACTAAGTAGGCATGTTGGTCTTTCTGACCCTGAAAACGATCTTCGGATCTCAGAGGAGTTCTAGGAACCAGTGTGAACCCAGAAATGGTTACACAGTTTTCATTCTGCCAAAAATCAAGTACCCTTCTAATAGCAGTCATCCAACCAGAGTCATCCAACTCATGCTACCTGCACACCTACTACCTACAAGTACTATGTCGTGAAGTCCTGGGGGTGCCAAGAAAGATGCTCTGCTCCTGAAGGATTCAACTGAGGTCAGAGGAGCTCAAGGTCGGATGGTTACTTTGTAAGTGCTATAACAAAGGCATTCACAGGGAACTGTGGCTGCCAAGATAGGGCGTGTCGAATTAAGCAAAGGGAGTAGCGAACCAAACTGGGATAAGGGAGATCCCCAAGGAAGGGAAACATCCAAGCAGAGTCTTGAAGCATCTAGAGGATGCTGCCAGGACTGAGAAAGGGAGGGCACTGCATTCATGTTTGTGCAAAACCTCAGACAAGTCCAGTTGGCTCCTGGGAATCTTGGAATCTTGGTAGGGTAGGCTGAGACCTAGAGTTCAGAGAACATAGAATAATAAGAAACGATGCAGGATGAGCCTGGGGGGTGGTGAGCAAGGGAGGTTGGTCTTTAACCTGGAGTCAACTTTAGAACCTAAAGAGTTTTAAATGAAAGTTAGTGACCCATGAGTGCCCCTGGTTATATCTTGCAAATACCAGTAACTCATTGTGGCTTTTCTACATATGCAGACATTGACTATACTGAGGTTCACTTTTCTCTTCATTGATTTGGTTAAAATGGGACAATCAGAGTTAACAAATCCCTTTGTGAAAGGGATTAATTTAATCTAAAATCCTGGAAAAAACCTTTGGCAGAATCAATAGTACTTTATTAATTCATTAAAACTCAGGTGTTTGTAATAATTTAAAGTTAGGTTTACACTGAGTAGGTTAAGACAGACTGTTGATCCTAACCAGTAAATGCCAGCTTTGACTCTGTTGGGAACAAAAAAATAAATAGTTCTATTAAAAGAATGGGAAGACAATTTCAAATTTACCACAAAGCTACAATGATCAAGACATCACTAGACTGGCATAAGGACAGACATGCAGAAATATTAACAGAATTGAGAGTCCAGAAATAAACACATTTCCTGTCAACTGATTTTCAACTAAAGTGCCAAGAAAATGAAAGGGGAATATAATAGCCTTTTCAACAAAGAGTACTGGGACAATTAAATATCCACATGCTCAAGAATGAAGTTGGACCCTTACCTCATACCATATACAAAATTAACTCAAAATGGTTCAAAGACCTAAATGTAAGAGCTAAAATTACAGAACTCTTAGGGAAAAAACACAGATGTATACCTTTCAAAACCTTGGATCAGGCAATGATTTCTTGAATATAACACCAAAAACACAGCAACAAAAATAGATAAATTGGATAACATCAAAATTAAAAACTTTGATAAGTCAACTTGAGTTGTAATATATTTTGGGAAATCAGCTCACTACAAATTGTGACTATAAACATTGTAGTGTAAATGTTTTGTAGTTTTCCCCCAATAAAAGTTTTGGAAAAAAAAAAAAGAAGTAATTTGCTGACATAGAGAAGCTTTACTCAAAAACCTTAGATTTTGCATTGTGATTCTTCTTCTAGGGTATATTAACTGCCATGGACACTTAGAGCACCACAGGACTCTTGGGCTGAAGGATTGAGTGGCAGAGCTCTTTGAACTTGGCCTGCACCCACTAGAGAAGGCCCTTCTTGCTTAGCGCCACTCAAAGCTGCCAGGTTTTCAAGTCACCTGACACACGTGTCAGATAATGCCGCCCGATGTGGTATATACACTGCCTCCAAAATGGAAAGACACTCTCTGAGATTTGTCCCTCCTCCTTAGAGGAAGGCAACAAAGGTGCAGCAATTCGTCATGCACTTTGGAGTGACCGTGCTGACATATCTGAGTCCGCTCAACCTCAGGGACTGCGTTGATGTGGCACCCTTTGGTCTTCCACTCTTTGTCCTACTTGTACGTGTGCCCTACTGAGACATCTAGTGCACTTGCTAGTTCCTCTTCTCCGGGTCCTTCTGGTAGGAACTCATTCAAGTAGTGGGCCAGCGGGACACCCTGGGGGAGGCACAGGTCCACGTGGAATGGACTGTGGCCCACAGTGGAGAGCCCCTAGACACGTAGGGCAGGTTAGTAAAGGTGTGTTACTGCCCCTGCCAAGTGAAAGCTTAGTGTTTCTGTCATTGTGTATTGAAATGGAGCAAAATGCATTTAACAGATCAGAATACTTATTATTATTCACAGAATTTATTAATCCCACTGAGGAAACCCATATATTATTGCAATTATAATTATTAGTTACAATTGGAGTTACCACTGAGTCAAGTTTGTTGTAATCCACTGTCAATTTTCATTCCCCAGACACAGGGCTCCTGAGCTTTGGCTCATGTCCTGTCACGGGCATGCTGCTGGCTCTGAGCAGGACAGTGGCCTCTTCTGGTCCTCACTTTCCCAGCCAGCCCCGTGAGCTCTCCTGGGGGATCTGTGTGGCAGCTCGTCTGAGCTCAATAGCAGGAGCCAGAGCTAGTGCTTCACCATGGTGGGACAGGTGACATTTCCAACGTCCTTTCCTTGGTTTGGTATCTGTCCCATTGACCAAGGCATCCAGCCATCCTGGAGGTTCTGTCAAGTGACTCTGTAATGGAGGACAATGTGAGAGAACCGTATTTGACTTTCCATGAATTTCTTCCTCCCTAAGGTCTTATTGAGTTTGAAAAATTACATATTAGTCTCATCATTTTACAAAGTTTGGGGAGAACAGTGCTTAATCTGAAGGGGAAAAGCCATAAAACATAAATTCCATTATTTCAGGCCATGGCACAGCAGATGGGAGGGTAATTTGGGGGTGCGTTGTGGGTGAGGAGAGCAATGGTTATGGCGTACCTCAGGGAGCCTGGGCAAGTGGCGCCGATTTCCGTCCTGGTGATGTGTGTGATGACACACACGTCTGTGTGTCTGATCAAGGCTGGATGGAGTTGCAGAGAGGGGTTCCTGGGGATCGTCTATCCGGACTGAACTTGCCTCTCTTACTGTGTCCCTCTCCCCAGGAAGAAGTCCCTTTTGGCGAATAACACCTTTGTGGTGGCTGCAGTGGTCCTGTTTGGCTTCAGCCGCAAAGCCGGCTCCTTTGAGATGCTCATGCTGGGACGGCTGCTCACAGGTGTCAGTGCAGGTATGGCTGGGGCATCTCGGCCGGCCTCTCTACTCCTACCCATCCATTAGCCCCCTTTACTTCTTTCCTTCCTTCATCTATGTCCTTTATTCATTGATTTATTTCTTATGCCCACCTTTTTTAAAAATTTTTTTAAATTTCAGCATATTACAGGGTACAAATGTTAAGGTTACGTATATTGCCCTTGCCCCTCCTCGAGTCAGAGCTTCAAGCATGTCCATCCCCCAGATGGTGCACATCACACTTATTATGTATGTATATATCCATCCCTTCCTTCCCCCTCCTGTCTACCCGACACCCGATAAATGTTCTTCCTGTATGTGCACTTAGGTGTTGATCAGTGAAACCAATTTGCTGGTGAGTACATGTGGTGCTTATTTTTCCATTCTTGGGATACTTCACTTAGTAGAATGGGTTCCAGCTCTATGCAGGAAAATACAAGAGGTGATATATCACCATTGTTTCTTACAGCTGAATAGTACTCCATGGTCTACATATACCACATTTTATTAATCCACTCAAGTATTGATGGGCACTTGGGTTGTTTCCACAACTTTGCAATTGTGAATTGTGCTAAAGTGTCTTTTGTTCTTTTGGGTAGATTCCCGGTAATGGGATTGCTGGATCAAATGGTAGATCTACTTGTATCGCTTTAAGGTATCTCCACATTGCTTTCCACAGAGGTTGCACTAGTTTGCAGTCCCACCAGCAGTGTAGGAGTGTTCCTATCTCTCTGCATCCATGCCAACATTTATTGTTGTGGGACTTTTTGATAAAGGCCATTCTCACTGGAGATAAATGATATCTCATTACAGTTTTGATTTGCATTTCCCTGATGATTAGAGATGTTGAGCATTTTTTCATGTTTGTTGGCCATTATTCTGTCTTCTTTTGAAAAGTTTCTGTTCATGTCCTTTGCCCACTTTTTGATAGGATTGTTTGATTTTTTTTCTTGCTGATTTTCCCGAGTTCTAAATAGATTCTAGTTACCAGCCCTTTATCGGATGTATAGCACGTGAATATTTTCTCCCATTCTGTAGACTATTTGCTCTCATGATAGTTTCTTTGGCTGTGCAGAAGCTTTTTAATTGGATCAGATGCCATTTATTTATTTTTGTTGTTGTGATTGTCTTTGGGGTCCTCTTCTACTTTAAGAAATTGATTTTCTCTCTCAAGCTATAACTCAAAATGAAAAAAATAGGTTTACATGTGGGTTTCTTTAATGGCCTAGGATAAAATGTTACAAGATAAAAAGAAAAATTTGCTTTAAAATAACCTGAAGTTTTTATCAGTCATATATACTTACTAAAAAAAAAAAAGGTCACATGACATTTGTAATCTTACATGCTTTGGAAAAATTAGACTGATCTAATAATTTTGGCTTGAAAACAGCTTTGTTTTCCTTGATTTTACCGTAATATAAAAATAATGTTAGCACTATATGTGCTATTTTAAATTTAACTTAATTATAATTAAACAATTAAAATTTAGTTCCTTAGTTATACTAGCTTCATTTCAAGTACTCACTGTGACTAGTGGTATCATATTGGACAGCACAGAATATATTAATAGAACATTTCTATCACTGGAGAAAGTTTTACTGGACTGTAATGTTATAAGCTATGTAAGTACTGGGTTTATTTTCTCATAAAAATCCTAATTAAATTTAATTTTCTAAAAGCCCTTTATCATTTTTCAGTCTAATATACTAATATTATTTTGATATTATAAAATTTGTGTTAAAATAAATTATAATATATAATATTTAATATAATACATTAATTCTTATAATGCTATAAATCATAAGGCCTTGATGTATTGGCTTAAATTATAATTTACAGATATTTAATTAAATTCAAGAACTTAGTTTAATATCAAACTCAATCAATTTATTCATAATTTTGGATACCTGGACAATATATAAGAAAGAAAATCATTTAGATCATCAAAGATTTTTATTTCTTAAATAGATGATACTGAAACTCTTGAATTTGGACATTTCTAACTACGTTAAACCCTTCTCACTGTGCATGAAAGTCAAGATTATGTCTCAGTGGAGTTAACTCAAACTGAGAAATTGATAACTTTTGTGCTTAGCTTAACATTTCTCTCAACACATAGCTAAATCTTATCTATTGTTTATTTGCTTAGAGTGGGTAACCAAATAATATCTAACATTTGTAAGCTATCCACATAAATGCCAATACAAACATTTTCAATGTTTGTTTCAACCTGTTATTAATAAATATGGTTTTAATCTAAATTTAGCTAAACTGCTTTCCTCTCCTTGATGAATGTGAATCATGTGACCATCTAATAGCTATTCTCATCTCGACTTGACTGATGTCTGACCCTAACACAATCCTAATATATTACTTGACTGTGGCTCATGTATTAAAAATAATCAGATATATCTTATAGTTATATATAAAATATTTAAAATAAAATACTGAAAATATAATAAAATATTGTATTTAGTTATACTTATTACACTGAGATAGGTACTTTATACTGATAGTAGATATGCCTTCAGGGTCATTCATGATATTGACATACTATGAAAATAAAGTTCTAACTTATTTGGATACCTCAAATTTTAAAACAGAAAAGAAAGTATGACTTTTGGAAGCAATCCAATACATAAAATTAAAAAACCCTTTAATTATTAAAAATAAAGCCTGTACTAAATCAAGTGCTCTACCTGATTTACAAATAAGTAGTCCTATCTGCATTTGCACCACTGATAGACAAATATCAAGGGGATTCATTGCTATTAGACCTCAACTACAGGAATGCCAAAGAGGTTCTTGAGGCTAAAAATAAATGCTACCAGATGAATACTGTGTAGAATTTGGGGGTAAATAAAGGACATTTACCAAAATAAATCATATTCTTGGAAGAACTGTAACACAATAAGCTTTAAAGAAATGAGAAATTACAAAATACATTACCTCTCAACAACATAAATAAATTGGCAATCAATAATAATTAGGTATATAAAAAAGTCCCAAATATTTAGAAATTAAACAACACAGTTGTAAATAACCCAGGGGTAAAAAATATTTTACAAATTTAAAGCTAAATAATATTGAAAGTAAATATGTAAAATTTATGGTAGACAGTTCAAGCAGTATTTGCAGTAAAATATTTACTCTTCAAATGGTTACATTAGAAAGGCTTAAAAGTAATTATCTAAGCTTCTATCTTAAGAAATTAGAGAAAAGATTAAATTAAATCAAAAGTAAGTAGAAGCAAATAAAAATAGGAGCTTTAGTTCATAAAATAACGAAAGCAATTAAGAATATTCACAGAATATTGGTTCTTTGAAAATGTTAATCAAATTGATAAACCTTCAAAAGATTGATCAAGAAAAAAGAGAAGACATAAATTATCAGTAACAGAAATGAGATTAGAAACCTTAAAAAGAGATGTTGAGCACTTTTTTATATATTTGCTGGCCAATAGTTTATCACCTTTTGAGAAGTTTCTGTTCATGTCCTTTGCCCATTTATCGATGGGGTTGTTTGATTTTTCTTATTGATTTTCTTAAGTTGTATACAGATTCTTTTTTGGTTTTGGGGTTTTTTTTTGAGATAGAGTCTCCCTCTGTTGCCCCAGCTACAGTGCCGTGGCGTCAGCCTAGCTCACAGCAACCTCAAACTTCTGGGCTCAAGCAATCCTTCTGCCTCAGTCTCCCGAGTAGCTGGGACTACAGGCATGCGCCACCATGCCCGGCTAATTTTTTCTATGTATTTTTAGACGGCCAATTAATTTCTTTCTATTTTTAGTAGAGACGGGTCTCGCTCTTGCTCAGGCTGGTTTCGAACTCCTGAGCTCAAGCAATCCCCATGCCTTGGCCTCCCAGAGTGCTAGGATTACAGGCCTGAGCCACCGCACCCGGCCTAAAATTGTTGTTATCAGCCTTTATGTGTAGAAAGCAAATATTTTCTCCCATTTTGTAGGTTGTCTATTTGCTCTAAGGACAATTTCTTTGGCTGTGCAAAAGCTTTTTAATTTGATCAGGTCTCATTTGTTTATTTTTGTTGCTGCTGTGATTGATTATTTGGGTGAGGGGGTCTTCTTCATAAATTCTTTATGTAGGCCGATGTCTAAAAGAGTCTTCCCCACATTTTCTTCCAGAATTCTTAAGGTTTCACGCCTTAGGTTTCAGTCTGATATCCAATGTGAGTCGATTTTTGTGAGAGGTGAGAGGTGGGGATCCAATTTTAATCTTCTGCATGTGGATATCCAATTTTCCCAGCACCACTTATTGAATAAAATGTCAACATCTCTAATCACTAGGGAAATGCAAATCAAAACTACAATGAGAGATCACCTAAGTCCAGTGAGAATGGCCTCTATCAAAAAATTCCAAAATAACAAATGCTGGCATGGACGTGGAAAGATTGGAATACTCTTACACTGCTGGTGGGACTGCAAATTAGTACAATGCCTATGGAAAGTAATTTGGAGATACCTCAAAGAGCTAAAAATAGAAATACCATTTGATCTAGCAATCCCACTACTAGGCATCTATCCAAAGGCAAAAAAAAGACATTCTAAAATAAAGACATCTGCACTCAAATGTTTACGGCAGCACAACTTACAACTGCAAAGATGTGTAAACAACCCAAATGCCTGTCAGTACACAAGTGGATTAATAAAATGTGGTATATGTCTACCATGGAATACTACTCAACTACAAAAAACAATGGTGATCTAGCACCTCTTATATTATCCTGGATAGAGATTGAGCCCATCCTTCAAAGTGAGTATCACAAGATTGGAAAAACATGTACCACATGTACTCACCATCAAACTGGTACTAATTGATCAACACTAAGGTGCTTACACGGCAGGAATACTCACTGGTCAGGTAGGGGGCTGGGGAGGTGGAGGACAGAGGGTGTGTGTGGGGCAAACCCACAGCTAATGGAAATGGGGCACACTGTATGGGGGAAGGACACACTTATAGCCCTGGCTTGAGTAAGGTAAATGTATTTCATGTAACCAAAATGTTTGTACCCCCATAATATCCTGAATTAAAAATAAATAAAGAAACTTTAAAAAGAAAATAAGGAAATGTTATATAAATTTCACACCCACAGAACTTTCAGAATGACTGCAAGATGATTGGGAAATCCTCTCCCCAAAAAGCAATTGAAAAAGTGAAAAAATTGACATGAACAACTATTTAGGACTCTTAAAATTGCTCGAAGCATACATCATATTGAGAAGCATCTATTGAAGAAAAACTACTGAAACTCAGAATAGTAGAAATTTATCCAGGGGCTGCATCCATTCCCTTTTCCCCAGCATCATGGTAGGGTAGTTCTGTCACAGAAAACCAGGCCCAGAGGTCTTCACTGTTGAATTATATAAAACAGTTAAAGAAAAATACCAATCTTTCATAAACTTTTCTAGAAAATGCAGATGGAACTCATCTTATGAGGTCAATATTACCATAATATCAAAGTTAGAGAAAGATATCACAAAAAAAGAAAACTACAGATTTGCTCCACTCCTAGGTATTTCCCCAAGAGAAATACATACATCTACACAAAGATTTGTTTATAGAAACAATAATAATATCCAAAAAGTGGAAACAGTCCAAATATTCATCAACTTGTGAATGGAAGAACAAAATGTGGCATATCTGTAAAATAGAACACTATTTAGCAGTAAAAAAGAATGAAGTACTGATACACAACACAACATGGATGAACCTCAAAAACATTATGCTAAGTGAAATAAGCCAGATTAACAATCATATATTACATGATTCCACATATGTGACATGTCTAGAAAAGGCAAATCTATAGAAATGGAAAATAAATTAGCGGTTGTCTGGAGCTAGTGGTGGGAATGAGAATGACATGATGATCCTGGGGGGTGGTTAAAAATGTTCTCAAATTAGATTGTGGTTATAGTTGCACAATTCTGCAAATTCACACAAAAAAATTGAATTGTAAATTTAAATGGGTAAATTTTATATTATATAAATTATCAAAATAAAAGATCTTAGAAAAACATTTTAACTTATCAATTTTTAGTTTATTACATTCTTGATATCTGAGCTGGATAACAAATTTCTTGAAAGACACAAATTGCCATAACTCACATAAAGAGAAATAGAAAATCTGAATAGTCTTATAGCTATTTTGAAAATTGTATTTATAGCTTAAAATCTTCTCACAAAGAAAATTCTAGGCTCAGATGGCTCTATTGGTTAATTCTTTGAAACACCTATGAAAGAAATAATACCAACTTTATGCAATTTTTTTCCTGAAAACAGAGGTGGTGAGAACACTTTTCAACTCATGTTATTATGCCTAATAACCTTTATACCACACCTGACAAAGATACTGTAGGAAAATAAAATTAAAGATTAATATTACCATTGCAGATGATATAAACAAATGGAAAAACATATCATGATCATTAATTGGCAGAATTAACATTGTTAAGATGTCCACACTACCCAAATCACCCAAAGTGATTTACAGATTCAGTGTAAACCCATCAAAATACCAATATCATTTTTTTACAGATCTAGACAAAATAATTCTATGCTTCATTTGGAACCAGAAAAGAGCCTGAATAATGAAAGCAACCTTAAGTGAAAGTAACAAATCTGGAGACATCACTTTACCAGACTTTAAGCCATACTACAAGGATATATTAACCAAAACAGCACAGTACTGGAACAAGATCAGAGACATAGACCAATGAAACAGAACAGAGAATCCAGATATAAAACCATCGGCACTCATATCTGATCTTTGACAAAGTAGACAGCAATGTACCCTGGGGAAAAGAATCCCTATTGAGCAAATGGTGCTGGGAAAACTGGATAGCCACATATAGAACAATGAAACAGGATCCCAATTTCTCACCATTCACTAAAATTAATTCAAGATGGATAACAGACTTAAATCTAAGACATGAAACCATAAGAATTCTAGAAGAAAAAAAATTCTTCTAGATATCAGCGTAGGCAAAGAATTTATGAAGAAGACTCCAAAGGCAATCACAGCAACAACAAAAATAAATAAATGGGACTTGATTAAATCGAGCTTCTGCACAGCCAAGGAAACAATCAACAGAGCAAATAGACAACCTACGGAATGGGAGAAAATATTCGCATGCTATACATCTGTTAAAGGGCCAATAACCAGAATCTACGAAGAACTCAAGCAAATCAGCAAGAAAAAAATCAAACAACCCCGTTAAAAAGTGGGCAAAAGACATATGAACAGAAGCTTTTCAAAAGAAAATAGACTAATGGCCAATAAACATATGAAAAAATGCTCAACATCACTAATCATCAGAAAAACGCAATTCAAAACCACAATGAGATATCACCTAACTCCAGTGAGAATGGCTTTTATCAAAAAATCCCAAAAGAATAGATGCAAGTGTGGATACAGAGAGAAAGGAACACTTACACACTGTTGGTGGGACTACAAACTAGTACAACCTCTATGGAAAAGAGAATGGAGATTCCTCAAAGAACTAAAAGTAGAACTACCATTTGATCCAGCAATCCCACTACTGGGTATTTACCCAAAGGAAAAAAAGTCATTTTACCAAAAAGACACTTGCACTCGAATGTTTACTGCTGCACAATTCACAACTGCAAAGATGTGGAATCAACCCCAGTGCCCATCAATTCCTGAGTGGATTAATAAAATGTGGTATATGTACATCATGGAGTACTACTCAGCCATAAAAAAAATGGTGAACTACCTCTTATATTATCCTGGATGGAGCTGCAGCCCATTCTTCGGAGTGAAGTATCACAATACAATAATGATTTTAATAATAAAAATAAACACCACATGTACTCATCATCAAATTGGTACTAATTGATCAACAGTTATGGGCACATATGGAAGTAACATTCATCACGTGTTGGGCAGGTAAGATGGGGGGAAGGGATGGGTAAAAAATTCACACCTAATGGGTGTGGTGTGCTCTGTCTGGGGGATGGGCATGCTTGTATTATAGCTTTGACCTGAGTGGTGCAAAGGAAATTTATGTAACCAAAGCATTTGTATCTCCATAATAGTCTTAAATTAAAAAAAAATAAAAAAGAAAAAGAAAATTTTCTTCTCATTTTAGTTACTAAGTAGTTTTTTTAAAAAATCATGAATGGATGCTGAATTTTATTAGATGCCTTTGCTTTCTGCATTCCTAACAGTCATATTGCTATTCTACTTTATTCTGTTAATGTGATGAATTACACTGATTCATTTAAAATGTTAAACAAATCTTGCATTCCTAGTTTAAACCAAACTTGGTTGTTATCTTTTTTAATTGCTAGAATTATTTATATATTGGTTCGGACTTTTTCATATATGTTCATAAAAATGATATGAACTTATAATTTTCCCCTTTGTAATGGCCTTTTCCAGTTTTTGCATCAAGTTATCTTGGCCTCATAAAATGAGATGAGCATGATTTCATCTTTCATAATTCTCAGGAAAATTTTATGTATGATTTATTTGCATGATTTATTTCTTTAAAGCTTGGTGGAATTTACTCCAGTAGCCTCATGAACTGGGATTTCTTTTGGCAGCTGAAGCGCTCTATGAGACAGCTTTCTGATACAAGTGTAGGTTCTTCAGAGGCTTTATAGTGACTGTCACCTCCACAGTTCCCTTACATGGAAAATGTGTTCTCCAGCTGACCCATTCTAACAATAGAATCATGTGATATATCTTCATAACTTCTTAATTCTGATGTCCCTTAGCCTTTGCAGGTCAATCTCTTCAGAAGGGAACCCTGTAAATGACTTGAGCTCAGCCATCTTCCATGGTATTTACTTGGGCTAGAGATCAATCACACATTCTTACATATCAAATAACAGGACTGTTCCACAGTCCCTTTGTCTTCTTCCTTCTTCCATCAGCTATTACTTTCCCCTTTCCTACCAAAGTATTTGCTAGTCAAGAAGCAAGCATTCAACATCAATGTTCACATACGTTTCCCCACTTTCATGCAAAACACTCCAGTAACACAAAAATAAGACTTTTTTTCCACATACTTCTCTTTACGATGGCTTCAAGGAGTTCTCTTAGGGCTCACCAGACTTAGCTTAGGAAGTACAGAAATATAGCCAAATACATAAGGAAATGTATTTTTGATAAAAGTTGATTCTAAGTTAGTAGAGAAAAGATGAAGTATTCAGGAAATGGTATTGGCACATTTTTAGTTATCAGGAAAAAATATAATTTAATCCTTATTTCATACTTAAACAAATTTGATAGATTAAAACTTTCAACCTATAAAAGAAACAATAAGTATATCAGAGAAAACATAATTTTTTATTATCTTAATGTTAGGAATACCTTTCTAAGGATGACACAAAATCCAGAGCCATAAAAGAAGAGAATAAAATAATAAAATTAATTTAAAAGCTATGAATGGGAAAGAAGAAACCATCCTAAACAAAGTCATAAGGTAAACAAAAGCAGGGAAAATATTCACAAATTACATCATAGAGATAGCTAACTTCCCTAATATATAAACAGTTTTCACAAATCTCTAAGATAAAGGCCAACTCTGCAGACAAATGGACAAAGAATAGAAACAGAAATGTCACGATACAGGAGAAGGTGTTCAATTTCACTTAAGATATAAGAAAAGTCTACCAATATTACAATAACATACTACTTTTCACTTAAACCAATGGTGATCAAAAGTTTGGTTACGTGTTGTTGTTAAAAAGGTTGTAAGAAACCAGGCACTCTCAACATTGCTGGTGGGACTATAGTTTGACACAACCTCGATGGAAGGCTACAACCTAGGAATCGGGATTAATTGGAATTAAATTAGACTTTAAAGAGAATAAAATCCAACTTTCAAAGATCTTATATTTGATTGAGTTATGTTGTTCTGAGCCTTCTATTGCCTCTTAACCTAGACTTCCAGAGAAAATACTTTCTGGAGGAAGATAACATCATCTAGAACCTCATTTTTAAAAAAAACATAAACTAAAAAAAACTCAAACTAGAATATGTATACACAATATATCATGACCCTCAAACCAAGAAAAGTAAAAGTCTGGATACCAAATATGGAAGTATCAAAAACACATGTAAAGACTACATTCAATATGCCCAAGGAAATAAAGACAAAAAATGATAATTTAGGAAGAGAACAGGAAACTTTAAAATAATCAGATAGAAGGTCTAGAACTGAAAAATAACTGAAATTGAACTCCATGTGTATATCTATCATTAGATTAGACACAGCTGAAGAGAGAATCAATGAACTCTAACAGACAAGTCAAAAGAAAGTATCCAAAATAATATATAACGAGAAAATGAACAGAAAATATAAAAGCACACAAACAAAAAGGTATAAGTGCAGTAACATCCTAATAATCTCTTAATGACATCAAAAGTGAGAACACTATCACAAGTTTGACATCAAAAAAGAACAAATAACCACAGTTTAAATTTTTATTTTTCTTATACCATGTTCTATCTAATAAAAATCCAGGTAAGTGCTTCTTTCCATTTTTAGGGCTTCACCTAAGTTATTTTAAAAGAAACATCTAAAAATATCAAACATGTAAGTTAAATAATACAAATCAGAAAGAAAGTTTAATTACTTACATTCCATATGCTGAGCTTACAGCAAGACTAGTAATCTGTTGGGGAGGTTCACCATCTACCCACACCAGCTGAATAACAAGTTCTGCTTGATATCCTGGAGGCATCCGCACTGGCCGAGTCTTAACACTAGAAGAAAGAGAAAAAATAATTCTATTGATAAGCATGCTCAAACCATAGAATTTATATAGATTTATCCTATAGAAATATACAACACCAGGCATTGGGGGGCCAGCCCTCATGTGGACAGCATCTTCTAGCTTCCTTAAAATATACTGAACCACTTATGATTGCTTAGTTATTTATTTAAGTACCTTTTTAGTTATTAAAATCCACAACTTTAACTTGCCTTCATCACTTTTTTTTGAGAATCGTATTTTAAATTATTTTTATTATGTAGTTATTTTCTTATGTAATATTCATTACATATATGTAAGTTATAAAGCATAATAAAAAGAATGACCATTAACCTACTACTCAGCATAAGGTTTAACATATCCAACACCTGAATTTCTGATATTTTCCTCTAAACCTGCCCCAGCCATAGCCTTCTCTCTTCCAATTGATAGCAACTTTTAGCCTTCCAGTTATTCAGTTAAAAAACCTTAAAATAATTCTTCCTCTCTCATACTTCTCTCATATTTCCCAACCATCCAATTATCAAATACTGTCAACACTACCTTTAAAATATATCCAGAACCTGATTACTTTTTACTCCTCTACTACTATCACCCTATTAACAGCTGAAAATAAAAATACAGGACTCTTATCTAAATGTCAAATAAATAGTAAATACATTTTTTTAGTACAAATATGTACAATAAAATATTTGGGATATACTGCTACTAAAAAAGTGTTCATTGTTTGTCTAAAAATCAAATTTAAGCAGGTATCCTGTATTTTATTTGCTAAATCTGGCAGCCCTTAACTTCATCTCTAGTTTATTTCAGTAGCTTCCTAACCAGTCTCTCAGCTTCTATCCTTTCCTTCTATCCCCAAATCCATTTTCAATAGTCACTAAAATAGTCTATTTAAAATTTAAGTCTGATCATGTCATTTCTCTATGCAAAACCTTATGATGATTCCCTATTTCGCATTTGGAATAAAAAGGCAAGGTCCTTACAATGGCCTACAATTGATATTACCTATCTGACTTCATCTCCTATCACCGCCCCACCCACTCTAGCTACACTGACTTTGTTACTGCCCCTCAAACATGCCAAGAACTTTAAGTTCTTTGCTATAACTGTTCCTTCTGCCTGGAACACTCTTCCACCAGATATTCTTTGGCTAACTCCCTCACCTACTTAAAGTTTTTATTTCAATTTCACCCTCTTAATGAGGCCCATGATGATTACCATTTTGCTCAGTAGGAAGCACAAAGGCAAAAAAAAAAAAATCATATAGTTGCACAAACATGTGTATGTTGATAAGAATCATGATATTGCTAAAATGAAGATTTGGCTAGTTGAAATGTTTGTGTATATCAGAGACTAAATTCAGCAAAGGAAAGTGACTTCAGGGTGGATGCCTACATACAATTTAGCAAAGTAAAAATAGTATACAACTGAAGAATCATTCATAATATAATGTAAATTACAAAATAATATACTTAAATCAGGTTTACCATTTGGTCCTTAGGCGATAACCACATAACATAGGATTATACTGAGTTTTTCCTTTTGGTTCTCTTAATTATCCTTAAGATTGCCTTCATTACTTTTCAAGTCAACATTAAATATCGTCCACGTATATTATATTTCATAATTTTTACTGCTTATTTTATCTCTAGTACCAGGTAATTGTTGGTTTCACTGCTTTTTCTCTTTCATCCCTATCTTTTAAACCCCTATCTTAATTTTTAAAAAATTTTATAGATAAATATATGTCATTAGAAGCTTCACACTGTAAAGAGGCTTCTTACTTAATAAATCAATCTATAAAATGCTTTCTTAAACTTTGTGGAAATTTTTACTCTTTATCTGGTTTTTATTTTAATAGAAATCAATGAAGTAAAGCAAAGATAATAAAGGTAAGATTAAATATGTAAAATTATAATATTATGAAAGTTTTCCATTAGCTAAAATTTTATGGTGATGTTTCCTCTTTGTAGATTTTCCTCTCAGTAATACCTGCACATATTTCCTTTTTTCCCCTTGTATTTCACAGGAAAAGTTTTGGCAGGAAAACCAGTGATTACAAAACTATGGCAACTACTAATTGTATGAATTTTGTTCCTGAAATCTTATCTCTAGATTTTTCATAAGAGTGTTCAAAGAAATGAGAAAACTAGCTGTCTAAAGTTCCTTGAGTAGCAGATGCAGATATTTTCATATGTGGCTCTGGAAAATCCCCTGCTTAAGCTTAATTCTTTAATCAGCTAACACTAGAAACATTTGGTTTGTTGGTACAGAAGCAGTAAATAGTAATTTGTAACCTATTTCTAAAAAGTATAAAGACAATTTAAAGTGAATGGACTATGGACTATGGACTTTTATTAACTTTAGGTTTCATTTGATATAATGCTAAACTTTGTTTAGATAAATCAAGAGAACATAGTTTATTAACAAATAACAGTAGTTGCAAGAAAGAAAGAAATATTGTTCAATACACTAGCAACCATGAGAGAAATTCTTTTTTCTAATATAAGGCTCTTGTAGTAGACAGTAAACTTGGTTTTCTTTTTGATTCCAAGAAGATCACAGAAATTTCATAAACATACTTTTTCAATATCAAACAAGTAGTCACGTTTTCACCCTATTAAACTTTCAATTCTATCAAAACCATGTTTTCTTTGCAGTACTTCTGGGAAGGAAATATATGAGTAAATAAATGAAGAATGAAAATATTGTGCCCTTTTCATGGATGTTCAGAGAAAAGACCCCCTCCTGAATGGTAGATCACTTAACAACTTAATAAGCAAGAAGCTTGATTTTATTTGTCATGGTTTCAAATACTTATATGACTAATACATAAAACTGTTTTAAAATTTGGTAGCAACTCTCACTTGAGGCATGGGATACTGTCCTTTGTTACTCCATCACTAGCCACAGTGTTAGTGCTCCCGGAGAGACTACTTGAAGAAGGAAGCTGGGATGAGAGATCTGGAAATGGAGGACTTGTTTCTGGTTCAGGGGTTATAATATCTTCAACATCAGACTGAAGTCGTACCTCTAAGGACTTAAAAAAAAATCAAGTTTTAATTTAATCTAAGTCATAATAAATATCACATTAAAATACTGAATAACTTTTTAGAAATTATTTACAATTTTTTCAGATTCATAAATTCAATTTCAATTTTATACTAAAGTTGAGAAGTATCCCAAATTGAATTCAGTAGGGAATTATATGAATATTCAATAGTAATCACAAAAATATAAAATTTTAAAAATTCTCTGGAATTATAAGAAGAATTCTCCCACTGGTAATAAACTTTTTATATAATAAATATTCTTTAAGATAAATTAAAAATTATAATTTGATATATGATAAGATAAAGAAGAAATTGCTTATGGTTATTCTAATGAAAGAAATTAAATTGGATGTATGTGGTTATGTGTCTATGGGGGGGTGTGTAGAATGTGTTTGTGTGTATGAAAAAAATCATTATTTGTACAATGCTTTTTAAAAATTTTTTCATTGCATTTTGCCTTTGCATTAATACAGTAGAAATTTTCCCCCCCAAAATTACACAATTTTGGTTGGTTAATTACCTTAGCTCTTGTTTAATTTCATCAGCTTGATCAAAATACTTAATAAAAACATATGATAATTTATATAGGAATAAAAAGTTGTTCCCCAAACCCCCAAACAAAAAACGTTTTAAAACTAAGTACTTTATGACTATATTAAATACTTAAAGCAAAACTGACTTTATAAAAAATATTTGCTTTATAATGTAAAAATGAGCATTTTTGAGATTGAAAACAATTGCTTACAAAAAATGTCATTATGGGGTGGTGAATATAGCAATATTACCAAAATGATTGTCATAATTGCTTTAAAACTACAAAACAATGCTAACAGTGACAATAAAATTATCAATTACTGAGTGCTTACTATAGTTAGATATTCATTATGATAATGTCTTTAATCATCACAAGAACGCTATGAAATTGGTATTAATATTTCCAGTTTATTTTTATTTTCCATTTTGTTTTACACAGGAAATTATATAGGTGATGAAACTGTATCTTAGCCAGACTTGCTCAAAGTCACACAGGTATTCAATGGGAAAGCTAGTATTAAAATCTAGGTTTACGTGACTTCAAACCCTGGGCTTTTAACTAATACATTACAAAAGAATGATGTTAATTTTAGCTTTTGAGGTAAAAACACTTACACAGGCCTGTAGTAAATAATCTTATCTTCTGGACATGGTAGGGAAGGAAAATTATCTATAGGTACTTTAATAGATTTAATTAATCCCATAAAATCACCATTATTTTGAATAATCAGAGTATTTCATTGATTTCAAAATTAAGATTAGTTGCCCCATGATTATTTCTATCCTATAAAAAAGTTACTATATAGAAAATCACTAAAAATAACCTTATTGTAGTTGAGAAATAATCATTTATGCTAAGTAGTTGACAAGAAAACAAAAATCAGATAAACTTTTTAAAAATAAAAGTATACGACAAAACCTGCATTAATTTGACTTATATACATAAATCAATAAATGTCTGTATAAAACCTATACATTTTATAGGTATATATATGGGAATATATAGGTATATAGTCCACAATATCTACATATTTCAAACACCATATACACTACAAATGTGTACAATTTTTGTCAATAAATTTAAAAAATAATTCTGAAGTTCTAATATTGGCAATTTGCAGACAAAATAAATTGACTCATTTTGGCCAGGTAGATGTACAAAAAGAAAAATGAAAAAAATATGATGTTTAATTTGTAACAAGATTAACTTAATATCTAAGTTCATTTTGACATTGGGGAAAAACCCCAAGTCTTGACAAAGAACTGTTTTTGTCATTTTAAGCCAAATCATTTTTTAATATATTAACAATAGTAATTAAAAATCCTATGAATTGTATTATTGGCCACATACTGTACACTTGATAGCTTAAAATCATACCAAGTAGTAGCCTAAATCTATGTTAATTGTTTTCTAATAATTTTAAGCATGAAAGTTAAATTTTAAATAACTTACCACTATTTCTGTTGTAACTTCATGTCTGCTGAATTTATAAAT
Source organism: Lepilemur ruficaudatus (assembly GCA_963574885.1). Taxonomy (NCBI): domain Eukaryota; kingdom Metazoa; phylum Chordata; class Mammalia; order Primates; family Lepilemuridae; genus Lepilemur; species Lepilemur ruficaudatus. Next base: position 1,689 of record CAUYRT010052103.1, on the reverse strand, counting down.
TATGACATATGCAGAGACTCCTGATACACAGAATATTCTGCTTTCTGGACACCAATAAATCATCTGAATGGCAAATGGATCTTCCTCTACAATCTCACATGTTTGTTTTCCTTCTCCTATCTTCTGTTTTTCAAACACCTTTGAAGTTTTTAGCTTGTACAGCATCTGCAGAGTTACTATAAGATATTGAGACATAGTTATCATCTAATATAAACTTAATTCTTAGATGTCATTAAAGCTCTTTCAATATATTTGTTAAACCACAAACGCAAAACCCAAGAAAGGAAATGAATTATATTTTAATTAGTAAGCATTCAATGTTCTGCTCTCCTATCAGTACAGTAGCCAGTGGGAGACTATAGAGAAAAATATATATACTATATACCATGGAATATATAGGTGCTTTCTCATGTGATCCTCAGAAAAGTCCCACAAAGTGAGTATTTTTATCATTACTTATTGATGAAAGCATTAGGGCTTAGAAAGTTAGGAAATACTGAAAATAAAGGGAGACTTCTCAATCCTTTTTCAAAATTTCACCCTTTGATTGTTAGATGAGATGGTTACGCTATCCCCAAAGGGTTTACTTCTCTTAACAAATTTTTAGATACTTCTTCAGATGAGAAACATTCTAATTTACCAGTTAGTAATATGGGGAGTTCAATAATCTGCAATTATTTTAGAAGGGATATTTTCTGAGTGCTTCTGTGCCAAGAAAGGGTCAAATAATCTCATAAATTTTGGGTTTGTGAACTGTTTTCAAGAATATTTACTTAAAGGAATATTTTTCCATTTGAGATCATGATGATAATAACTCCCCTATAAAAATCTTTGATTCTACAAAAGATCGTTGAGAAAAGTTTCAACAGTCAGGAGTCCAGCCAAAAGTGCATAATCTGAATCTAATCATGAGAAACATTAGTCAAACCCAGACTGAAGGAGATTCTAACAAAACAACTGCTCTGAACTCTTTAAAAATGTCAATGTCATGAAATAAAGACTCAGGAACTATTCTAGACTTTTTTTTTAAATTCAAAGGATATGATGACCAAATGCAACAAGTGATTCTAAATTTTCTTTTGTTATAAGGGATGTTATTGGGAAAATTGGAGAAAGCTGAATAAGATCTGGATATTAGATAACAGTGTTGTAGAAATGTTAATCTCCTGGCTTTGATAACTATACTTTGGTTATGTAAGAGAATGCCCTTGTTTGTAGGAAATGCACACTGAAGTGTTAAGGGGCATGCAGTGCTAGAGGAGCATGGTCTGCAACTTTACTTTCAAATGGTGACAGAAAAGCTATACATATATATGTACATATATATGCACATGTGTATGAGAGAATACATGGAAGGAAGAAAGAGAGTAAGAGGGAGAGGAGGAAGAGCAAGAGAGGTGGAGGAAGAAGAAGGGGAACAAAAGTAGTATACATTGATTGACATTTGGGGAATTTGGCAGAAAGGTATACAACATTTCATAGTTCTAGACCTGTTTTTGCAATTTTTTTATAAGCCTGAAGTTATATCAAACTAAAATAGTTTTTTTCTTTTTTTTTTGAGACAGAGTCTCACTCTGTTGCCCGGGCTAGAGTGAGTGCTGTGGCATCAGCTTAGCTCACAGCAACCTCAAACTCCTGGGCTCAAGCAATCCTTCTGTCTCAGCCTCCCGAGTAGCTGGGACTACAGGC
>CAUYRT010052102.1:0-59654 GCA_963574885.1 Lepilemur ruficaudatus | reverse complement strand
CAAAGAGGTGCTCTTCCCAGCTAGCTCATTTTTATTATTATTTCCAAGGCCATTTCCCCTAAATCTGCTCTGCGGAAGGTGCTGATGAGTCACCCACCCTCTCCTAAGCGAGAGCAGACGTCAGCCTTCCCTCATTTCCTCTCGACTTACTTTTTTTTTTTTTTTTTTTTTGAGACAGAGTCTCACTCTGTTGCCCGGGCTGTAGAGTGCCGTGGCATCAGCCTAGCTCACAGCAACCTCAGACTCCTGGGCTCAAGGGATCCTTCTGCCTCAGCCTCCCGAGTAGCTGAGACTACAGGCATGCGCCACCACGCCCGGCTAATTTTTTACATATATTTTTAGTTGGCCAATTAATTTCTTTCTATTATTAGTAGAGACGGGGTCTCGCTCTTGCTTAGGCTGGTTTCGAACTCCTGACTTTGAGCAATCCGCCCGCCTCGGCCTCCCAGAGTGCTAGGATTACAGGCGTGAGCCACCGCGCCCGGCCTCGACTTACTTTTTAAGTAGCACCGAGCTTGTTGCTTCTGTAGACACGTCACTAAGCAAAGCCTGAGTTAATGTGGTTGGATGTGTGTTAAACTTCTGCACCTTGCCCTGATGTCACGGAGGGTAACTCGCTGGCAAACGCACCCACACGATCAAAACAGATACTCCCACAGAGCGAGCGTGCCTGGGGACTATCGCACAAACCCAGGGTGCTGCAAGGCTCTTCGTGTTGACGTTTCATTAAAAATTTAGAAATGCTGTGTCTGCGCTAAGAGAAGTGTTCTGCTGCTCATGGTGTATGTATAGTTACATAAATCTCCTTTTTATAAATAACACTTTATGGCAATAAGTGTACGCTTATTTCAGAAAAATTTAGAAAAATCAAAAAAACATAAGGAAGAAAAATACAAAAATCTCACTACCAATTATCCACTATTGACTGCTGATTTCCTCTTTCTGCGCAAATATGGACATATATTAATGATATTGTGATTCTGAGATACAGTGAATCATGATTTTCATTTAGCATATCCATGACTATTTTGTCTTCTTGTTAGAATGCATCTTTAAATGACGGATATCTTTGTATATAATAAAGGACTTTATTTTATCTTATTAGATATAAAAATGACATGGTGATTCAACTTTAAAAGTTATCAGTTGCAGATGGATATTGCAGAGCTATTAATATTTAGGAGGGAAATGACACAAAGTCTGAGATTTACTCGAGAAAGCACGAACAACCAGGGGTAGGAGAACACCTGTGCCGAAGTGTCGGAGTTGCTGAAGCTGGAGGCTCATGGGCACCAGGCTGTGCTATTGGCAGTGCCTGTGTGGACGTGGGACTCTGCCCTTAGCCTTGAACACAGTAAGTTACACTCATGCTTTAAAAATATTATTATATTTTTTCATTTCTGTGTCTCCTTAATCATGCCCTAAACCCTTATATTAATACATTCTAAGGTTGATTTCTGGTTCTCTAATCAGACCCATGGAACTAGCCACACTTGCATCCATGTGGCACACCTGTGACATCACAGAGTTAATCAGGGTTAGGGCACACCTGTGACATCACAGAGTTAATCACAGAGTTAATCAGGGTTAACCTGTGGACCGGAGCCCCATGCAGGCCGCGTGTCTGCCTCCCTCTCCAGGAAGCGTGCTCTCTCCTTGCCTGCACCGGTTGCCGCCCAGCCTCCTTCCTCGGCGTGGATCTCTGCTCTTCTTTGCCGCAGGTCACGGCTCACTGTCTTCGACGTGACTGACACAGGTTTTGTAAAAGACCCTCTGGCTAGTTCAGCAAGTCATTTTCTGTTCCGGGTTTTCTTCTGAGCTTTTAGCACGGAGCTGCTTCCACCTTTCAGCGCTGGTGTTGGCCGAATATTTCTTGTGTTCGGTTTACTCGTGTTGAACAGAGAGCTGTGCTCTGCTCACCACTTGCCCCGTAACTGTGGAATTTAAGCCTTAAAAAAAATCAGAAGCCTCTCCCTGTGAAGCTCAGGGAATTGAGTGTTCTGCAGGTGGCCTTGGAAAGGCCACGTCCAACCGGCCACCACTGCCGGGATGCAGCCGGCACACGTGGGAGCGTGGGACGGGGGACTCGGAGAACAGAGAGGAAACCACATCGCTGGCCTGGGACCCCCCACTTGCCATGCAGTTGAACACCTGTGTGTGCATAGGTACACATGCACGCACACGCGTGTGTGTACAGAAGTCATTTTACGCCTGACTTGATGGTGTTCCTGTTACTTGTTATCAGCTATCCCAATCGATATGACATCCAAATTTGCTGAAAATTATTCCAGAAATCCTATTATACTTTGTAGATATAACATATCATTAGCTAAGACATAATTACAAGTTAATCTCTTAAAATCAGCCAAGAGTCGGGGCTCTTTATCTAAATATTCATGAGGTAAACTATTTTCTACGAAACTATAAAATGCCTCAAAAAGAAATATAAAACCAATTTTGCGTAGACCTTGGTGGAAGGGGGAACGGAAGTAGGAATCAGAGTGTATTACCATGGACAATTTTAGGTCTGCTTGGCTTACTTGAGTTCTGTCAAGGAACAAACATTACCAAATTTTTAAAAATAATAATTGTTTCAACACATATAGTAATGAAAATGTGAAAATCTTTCCTGTTTATAAAGCTAGTGAAGTCTTTATATCTAAGATCTGATAAGACCAATAGCAATTATAGAGAGATATACAACAATTATAAATAAGATGTTCAATGAATTAAGTAATATATCAAAACAATAACCTTTAACGTCAGGAATGTAAGATTAATTTGATAGCTTAATGGATCGTATCTCTTGATCAAAAAGACTATCCATATTTGTAGACAATGAAAAAAAGACATTTGATGAATTTCTGCATCATTTTTTAATTAAGCCTACTGTGTAGAGATAAAGGATAATTCTTTTCATAATCAAAGATGCTCCCTATAAACTAAGTGCTAGTTACATTTGTAATAAAATAATTCATTTCTCATTGGCAAACGTTGAAATTATACTTTCTGTAAGTACCTACGTACAGAAGATGAGATTATTAATGACCCCAGGACTGGATTCACTTCTGCTTTGTTTCCCTTTTTATTTTCCTTTCCGTCACTGGAATCATATGTATACACAAATCTGTACTTTTGTCTCACTCAAAAATATGCCGTTAGCGTTTTCTAGGTGAAAAGTAACCCTCGCGAACATCCGTTTAATGGCTGCATCGTGTCTCCCTCATGCTCTCCCGAGGGGATGCAAATATTATTACCCAATTTCCTGACGTGCCATCTCCAGGGCACCTGGCAGGTCAGAGGTCGCCCGCTTGCCGACCCTGGAGTCAGCCTCCCCAGGCCGGGGCACGTCCAGCTCTGCTTCCGCCATTGCGGCAATCGCCTGAAGACCTTGCGCGAGGCTTCTCTTAGCGACGTGCCCGTGCTGTGCTGCGACGTTCTAGGACTAAATCCGCCGGGACTCGGCGTTCTCCCTGGATGCTCCTGTTACCTTTGCAGAGGAAGAAAATGTCGAGCTCGACCTGGACGTTACAACGCTGATTCCAACAGCCACGCACACCCGGAAGGCCACAGCAGACGAGCCGAGGATGAGCAGGTTTGTTAATCAAAAAAACAAAACACACTGCTCTGTGAGCAGTCATCAAACCTCGTGGTGTGCTACTTCTTTGTGTGTCTCATCCCTTTCGTACAGGAAGTGCTTCAGCTGACACCTCCCAGCCGCCGGAGAAATCCCAGTAACCAGGCAGGTCCATCCCGCAGCGTCTATCCTGAAACCTCTGCTGCAGTGAGCTGTTTTCTTTTCTTTTTCTTCCTTTCTTTCTTTCTTTCTTTTTTTTTTTTTTTTTGACCTGTGTGGACTCAGCGTGCAGATTTTGCAACCACATCACGAGTTTTCTGTGACAAAGAGCCTCACGTTTTCATCGTCCCGGTGCACTCCTCGCCTAAGGAGGTGACCAGCACCGACCGGCTCTCTCTGCTGCCAGGACACCTGCGTCCTTCCGGCCTCCTGCCTCCACGGGACAGAGGAGCAGCCGGAGCCGGGAGGTCTCCCCAGGCCGGCAGTGCACGACGCACACTCAGGAACGTCTCCCCCACTGTCCCTCCCGGGCCACCTGGCCTGGCCAGAGGGCTTAGACAACTGACGTAGTAGCTAATATCTACCGATTGCGGACTCTGTCCAGGCTGTTCAGGTTTCTGATCACATCGAATCCCCACAAAAACCTTGCAAGGTACGTTGATCGTCAGCATCCCTATTTTACCTGCGAGAGAGCAAGAGCAGGAGAGATTTTGTAACCTGTCTAAGGTGTCAGCGGTGCAGCAATGAGTCAAACCAGGTGCGTCTGGTGCCAGACTCAGGTTCCTAGATATGATATTATACGGCTTCTTGTAACCAATCTCTATGCAAAATTTTTATTAAAAAGAAAAAAAACCCAAATAAAAGCCACAGGCATTTTCAATATTCCCTAACAAATTCTAAAAGGAAACAGCCCTTCAGCTCTGCGCCGAGTCCGTAACTCCAGCTGAAACGAGTAGCTATAAGTCACGGAGGAAGAGCCCAGGTTCGAGCCCCTCAGGAAACGGAAACCCCCTGCTGCTTCCGTTTCTGTTATTAACAGTATTTACACCTGTGGCGCTCAAAGCGATACCACAGCGAGGTCAGCAGGGGGCAGTGCCGGCTCGCAGTGGGAGACGGACAAGGGCACCTGCACCTGCCATCAGGGGGACCCGGACAGGACAACTGTGGGCTGTCACAGACGCTGGAAAATAGGATACGTTGTTACTTTGCAAAAAAGTTCCTCTGAGAGAGAGAGAGGTGGATGGGTGTGCTTCTGTACCTAGAGATATAGATAAGTTTAGATAGGTTTAGGTAGATAGGCAAATAGGTAGGTACATAGGACAGTGAGAGCTGGAATGATGGCTAAATTAGAATATTTTAAGCCTCATTTTAGACATGGTCATTCAAATCAACATTTTAAATTAGCACAGAAACGTGTGAGTTGTCTTGCACAGTTCATTTTTATCAGTTCCCCTATTCCCACCTTCCCAGTGAAATGTGCGTGACCACGCAGTAAGGAGCTCAGACTCACAATCTGCCGGGAATCGGCTCACCTGGGAGTGAGCGTCGGGCCCAGACCGAAACTGACACCAGAAGAGGACGTCAGGGCTGGAGCTGGACGCGGCGGCTGCCCGCGCCCTCTGTGCTGACCGGTCCCAGAGAACCTGCTTTTCACCGACAGGAGGGGCAGACCCGCACCTGTCAGACAGGTGTTTCCCTCCCGGCTGCCTCCGCCCCGCGTTAGGACAGCCGATCAGATCAAAGGCCTGGTGCCCCCATGCCAGCTAACAGCAGGGTGTTAGGGTGGCCAGAGAAAAGGTAGGAACGTCCTAGAACACAACAATAATGTTACATGGTGCAAGGGTTAAAGTAATCTTATCAAAACAATAACGTTCTGTTCAGTGGCAAAAAATAAAAACACAAACAAAACGCCTGTGTCCCTGGGCTGTGCCTCCGCAGACCTGCCTGGAACCTGAGAGTCCCCACAGTCGCCTGCCAGAGGGTGAGCAGGAAGACGACCTCACTCGCCCATCGGCGGGGGACAACGCCCAAAGACAGGTAAGTGGAAATAAAAACAAAGTAAAGATGGAAGAATACAAATGTGTTCTATGAGAAACGAAATTCAATTTAATTCGAAAGCAGAGCGCGCCGTATGGGGGAAGGGCACACGTGCAGCCCTGGCTTGGGCGAGGCAGACACGTTACACGTAACCAAAATGTTTGCACCCCCATGATATCCTGAATCAAAAAAAAAAATAAAATAAAATTCAATTTAACAAGTATTCCTTGAGGCACAGCCACCGGGCTGGCAGTACTCAGGACACAGGGACAAAGTGGCCGTCAGGAACCGGGGGCCGCTCCGCCGCGATGGCGTTCTGACAGCGGGAGGCGGAGGTCATCGTGCAGAGAAGCAGATGTGTGAGCAACGGTGTCAAGGCTGTAAAAAGGAACAGAGTCTATGCTCGGGGCTGGGCCACTGAGCCCAAGTGCTCACACGGGGACTTTGGGGACCACAGGGCAGGCGAGGCTGGCCTTCACGGGGAGGAGATCCCACACGCTGTGGGGTGCAAGGTCTGAGCATCGCAGGCGGCAGTCAGGGTTCCGACGCCCTCGCTCAGGTGTGCGGCCCACAGGAAGGTGGGCGAGGGTCTAAGCTCCCAGGTCAAACATCACAGATGGAGTCAGTCTCTCTAACGCACTCAGGAAGGGGTGTTCCGTAATCCAAGAGAAAAAAAAGGAACCCAAGTATTTATTGTTTAATTAAATATTCAACCCATCAAATTACTCAAGGCCAACCTAAATCCAGCACAATGGATAGTTAAGCAAATTTAAAATAGGGAAGTTCTAGTGTAACGTGACGATCCGTGACCTCAAAATTGACTGAGCATTGAATAAGTAGGAATTCACTGAAGCTATGAGTGTAAAACAAAAGATATAAATGTATTCACCACAAGGAGAGAGTGTAATGACAATTGTGATAACTGGAACCTCAAATTCCAGCTCACAGTAACAAGGGCAAGAACACACGGTGGGGGTGCAGGCGTAGCTACGCTTCGCTTCCCGCCCTAGATAGTTAGAGACACAGAGGTGCAGGCGCGTGTCCCAGCCTTGGCGATGACAGCTGGTGACACAGAGGGAGGAGTGTTTGAGCAAGCGTTCTTGCTAAAATGGAAACGTGTGTCAGAATTTCACTTGGAAGTGTTGAAGAACGTACAATTTATAATTGTGTACAAACAAGTTGCAATAGTCTAGCAGTTAATCTAGAAGTTGTGGTTGTTAAAATTGACACACAGAGACACACACAAGCAACTGTGTCACGATGTTTTTGTGACAAAGGTGGTGTCAGCATTACTTGGGAGTGGCAGTTGTGCTTTCTCTTGTTGCCCGTCGTCAAATTTTAGGAATGTTTGAGCTTTTAAAGAATTTACTTTGTAAATCAATCTAATTGCCCTACAATTTTTGTAAATGAGCACTCTAAGGGTACCTGCCATTTTGTTCAGTTAGTGGGTATCCTGTAGTCGAATATTCAAGAAATAATATGCCCCAAATTTTCTCCATGGCAACGGGGTCACAGTGCAGTCTCTCCCTGCACGAGCAATGGAGAGCAAACTGCAGGATGCTGGCGTGCACCCCGGGGAAGATCTAATTCTGAAATCCCGTAATTGAGCGTTAGGCTGTATGTACACAGGAAGAGTCATTTGCTGGAGTTCCCATTTTTTTAATTAGAAAAATTAAATTTGGGGTATATCTACCCTGTACCAAATGAGATAACATTGAAAATGTGTGTAAATGTAACAAAATATTCAAAAATTATAACTAGAGACAAGTTATTTGATGCATTTTGCCTTAAAAAATTTAGTGGCAAGCAAAGGCGCTTGGAATGGAGCCAAAATATTTGGCCACCAAATACTCAACATTTTACTGTAAAAAGTATAGAATTGAAAAAATCCTCCCTCTGCAGATTTGCCGTAAGTACGCCTAGTATCCAGCACCTACAGTTGGCAAGTGTTTTTTTTTAAAACTACAGTTGATTCAAAGTGTTGAAAATGTAAAAATTTTGTGGCCGTAATACACAACTTTGAAAGGAATGCAGATTTTTAAAAACATTATTTGGAAAATTGAGCAGCAATCATTTATGAAAATGCTAGCAATACAGTACTAGTACAGACAGAGACAGGGGCTTTTTACAGCACGTAACAAGAAGGTGATTGTGCTTCAGTGTGTCACACTCAGACACGACTAGAAAGAAACATTTTCGTCTCAGTTTACATGGATACGTATTTTTATTTTTTAAACAAACATTTCGAGTTATATAATTTTAATTATTTTAGCTCTCGGTTTGGATATCCCAGTTTGTAACCATGACAAATTCTACAGTTGTCACGGTTACAGGGCGACAGCCCACAGCAAACAATGGTGTCCTTCCATCGTCACGTCCGCGTCCGGCTTCCACAGGACACAGGTCAAAGCCGTGACTGGCCTGAGGCCCAATCTGGACATTCCTGGTCCTTCAGGCATAGTGTTCTCAGGACCCCGATTCTCAAGGGTTAAAAATACAGTGTAAAAACAATTTTTTTTTTTAAAAAAAGGGGGGGTTTCCCCTCTGGGAAGATGGGACATGCACACTTTTCCTTATTCTTTCCACTAAGCACGACCAGTAACCTTGAACACTGTGTGTAAAACAAGCACAAAAGACTCCGAAGGCCGAGGTCGGGCTGGCAATCCCAGGACCCAACAATGGCAGCGCAGTGAGACCCTAGGTCTTCCCTGAATCAGAGCAGAAGATGCCGGAAACCTCAAAATGCCAGCAGGCACAAAGAAAGCCTTGGCAGGAGAAAGGAGCAGCCCACCGAGGCAGAAGACACTAGACAACAGCCACTGCCTCCAGCCACGCTGATCCCGAATGCTGCCTCCCCGTCTGCGGAGGCCCAGGGGGACTTGGGCTTCCACAGAAGGATACCCCTAGAGGGTCACGTGGGAGAGGTAAGACCCAGAGTCTGTGCGTAACGCCAGAGATGTGCAGTTCCCAACAGCAGGTCACGCGTCACACCAAGAAGCAGGAAGATCACCTGTGGAGGGAGGAGGACAGGCAGGAGGTGACAGCCAGCACGGAGGTGCTGGGTGACCCCAACGAGATCTTAAATCAGCCACCCTGAAGACGCTTCCAGGAGCATCGCGACCGTGACTGAAACAGTGAAAAAGCAGCAAAGCCTCAGCAAAGAAACTGAAATTCTCAGGCAGGCAATGGAAGATATACAGAAGGAAATGCAAATTTCTGAGCTGAAAAATCAAATAACAAAACAAGTTAGGGTCCTTCGGCGGATAACGATGACAGTCACAAACCGACAATTTGATCCATTCTGCGCTATTAAGCCCCAAAGAAGAAACAAATACACAAGCCCACCCGTCTTTGAATTCCATGAAAAGAAGCACCTAGAAAAGTATTTTTAAAATATCCGCATTGGGGAACATCATTCCAACTCCTCCCCCCGGTAAGAGATGCGCCGTTTGGTGAAACAGCAGCACATTCGGGCGAGGTCGGGCTCCTTCCATTTTGCACACGTACCAAAGTGCGTCGGTGCGGTCGCCAGCCCCCCAAGCCCTTCTCACACTCGCCATCTAATGTTCCACCCGCTGAACTTCATTTCCGCATCTTGGATTTTTGCAATAACACAGTTAGCACCTGTGAGCCTGCGTCGTCAGGATGAACAAGACGTTTGCATCATGGGGTGAATTACTGAACGTCCCATCTGCCGCCTGACTCCTTTCTAACCTTGCAGAGCAATCCACTCATACTTACCTAGCACTAGATTCGGACACGAAATTTTCCTAAATAAACTGTTGACGTCTTTGTTTCTAAATAACAAATCGCTTGCATTTGCCGGGATTCTCTTGCTCCAAAAGCACCTGCCAGAGGCTTTGTCTCACCTCATGGTCCCAAACACTCTGGGGCGGGGCTCGGTGTGTGATCTCACACACAGTATCGGGTGAAGGGATTGTACCTGCCTCTGGGTGGCCACGGGACTCACCCATGTCAGACCCAGAAAGTTGCTGTTTTGGGCTGTGGGTGATGTTCTTTCCAGATGTCCACACTTCCTTCCAGTTCTGCAGGTGAGCAAGGAAGAGAGTCCATTCTCTGCCCGCTTCTGACCGCCCGGCCACACGGCACGATCCCAGCCGGGTTCGCTCTCTGCCCCTAATCGGGTCTTAGGCTCTTCTGCCTCCACCCAGGGACCCAGGCCCCGCCACCTGCTGGGTGCCGCCCTGCCTGCTCCGTGTCTTTTTAAACTGTGAACCCCGTTTCCTTCCTCAAGCCCCCCCGAGCCAGTCCATAGGAACTGCCGCAGCGGTGACCGTCAAAGGAATTTATTTAACGGTGAGTTTAGAAGCGGCTGTTGTGGCACTTTGTTATTTCACTCATCGTGTATTTATATCTCGTTTCTCAGAATCGATTATAAGCCTTTCCTCAGCAGGGATGCTCTTGAATTTTCTCCGAATTCTTAAAATGACTATAATATATAATAAAGGCACTTAGGAGGTAATTAGTAAATCTTCGTTGGTTTTATTTGACATGGAAATAAAATTCTCACTGGAAATACAATTTTCTAATAAAATGCTATAAGACTTTGATTTAAAAAATGTCTCTTCTGAAACTTTCTGAGAACAGATGATAGCCTGAGGCAATTACCCAGAAAAGGAAAAATATTTATTTATTTATTTTAATTTATTTATTTTTGAGACAGAGTCTCACTCTGTTACCCGGGCTAGAGTGCCGTGGCGTCAGCCTAGCTCACAGCAACCTCAGACTCCTGGGCTCAAGCGATCCTCCTGCCTCAGCCTCCCGAGTAGCTGGGACTACAGGCATGCGCCACCATGTCTGGCTAGGGAAAAATATTTATATCCTTTCGAAAACGTAATCATTTAAAATGTGGGTACAAGCTAACCTTTGTACCCCAAACGCCACTATTAGAAATTCAGCCATAAATAATCTCACACACGGTTATTGTGGGTTGGAAGTTTCCGGCAGATGATTCTGAGCAAATCCAAATAGAGAAATGAGACAAAATGAAGCTACGTGAGTCAAACATATGACCCGTATTGTAGACAGAGGCCACGGCAGGAGGACGAAGCTTAGCGTGAGCGCAAAGCGGAGGTGAGCGAACCCCAGAAGCCGTCAGAGTCAGCGATGGTCACGGGGTGCCGGGCTGCACAGAGCCGCATGTCGGGGCCACCACAGGGCACAGCCCCAGGAGACAGGACAGGGGTGGGACCTGCTCCCGGATCAGCTTTTCCCCAGGAGGGGACAGAGGTCCCAGCTGCGAGCCCAGGTTACATTGCAGCCGATGTAAACGAGGGAGGCGGTAGAGAGTTTCCGGGAACGGAGCCGCCTCCCTCGACGGCTTTCCATCCATGACCACTCAAGCCACGGCGTGGAGAGCGGGCCCCGGGGGGGGCGCAAGGGGGCAGAGAGATGAGAAAGGGGGCGGTTGTCAGAGCCTGGACAGAAACGCTGGCGGCCGGGCCGGCCTCAGGGTGTCTCTGGGGAAGAGACCAGATTCAAGACAGATGGACTCCAGAGAATATCGACTCGAGATGTATGTTATTTAAGACATTAATAATTTCTAAGTCTTTGACTTAAGTGACTAGGTGGGTGCCATGTTAATGGACTGAGGGTAAGTCTGGGAAGTATATAAATATATCACAGGACGTCTCGGAGACCTGGTGCAAACCCCTCTTCTTGGAAACACACACCTGGGACGTGCCGGTGGCAGACGCCGACCCACCCACGGCACCATGACAGCAGGACGGAGCTCCAGGCGTCTGTGACGCCCATAACTGCGCTGTTCTCACCTTCCTGGGCTGGACCTTCCTTAAAAGCGTCTTTCAAAGGACTGAGCCTGCGTGACCCGTGTGTGTGAGACGCTGGTGCTCACCTGCGTGCTGTGGGGATGCGCAAGGTCCTTTTGCCTTTTCGCCGGTTTCCTCCTGTCCCCAGATGACTCGTGACAGGTCAGCTGGGCCCGGTTTATCACACGGTTTGCTCCCTCTCACCTCGCTCATGCCGCTCCCACACCCAGAACTGGCTTCTCCGTAACCCAGCTCTGACCCTATAAAACCCACCCGTTCCTAAAGAAATATCCCCAAACTTACGTTTGCTGTGGAGACTCTCCTGCCCGCCTGGCACAGCACTCTCCCATTCTCTGAGCTCGCGTGTCGTTTTATTTCTCTTTGGTCGAGTGCCTCACTTTGATTGTCTTGTGACTGTCTATAGAGTCTTCTCACCTCATTAAACTACAAATCCCTGAGGACAGGAATTCCCCTGGCTCCTAGTTTCCAACCCTTTATTCCTTAGCTTGGATCCCCGGACGTAGCGCACAGAAACACACGCTTGGGGAACTGAAGGGAACATCCACTGAACAAGCGCCGATGTGCTCACCGGCCAAATCCACGGCTTCCGTCTCCTTCGATACTAAGTCCTCTGTGCACAAAGTACTCAAGGACCTACTGGATTCCTGCTATTGTATAAGTAATAAGACAAACATAGTCATAACAATAATTAATAACAATTACAGTCAGAGCAGTGTCCAGTTTTAGGTAATGGTCTAATTTGCAACAGCCCCATGGGATTTATTTTCAGTGGTAAATAACGAAACGACTCAATGTGTCTTGCAGACAGAAATTCCACCTATCGTGTCAGTAAAAGAAAGAGAAAAAGAGCATGAGGAGTGGAGGTTTGCTTTGGCTTTGCCCACATCACTGGGTTCTGCAAAGTCCTCTCTGCAGGAAAATCACTTGTAACAGCTCCGACGCAGCTCGTGTTTGCAAACACGCGGTCGGCTCTCCACGGGCGGCAAACCGCTGCCAGACCAGAGAAGCAGAGGCCGTGGTGGCTCTGGAGCAGCCCTGCTCACGCTCCGCCCGCGACGGCCGGTTAACGAGGCACCTGCAGGACAGTCACACGCCCACCCGAGACAGCCCTTCACGTCTGACCATCCACGCTCCCATCCAGAAGCCACACTCACCGGGACATTCCTTTTTTTTTTTTTTTTTTTTGAGACAGAGTCTTACTCGGTTGCCCAGGCTAGAGTGCCATGGCGTCAGCCTAGCTCACAGCAACCTCAAACTCCTGGGCTGAAGCAATCCTTCTGCCTCAGCCTCCCGAGAAGCTGGGACTACAGGCATCCACCACCATGCCCGGCTAATTTTTTCTATGTATTTTTAGTTGGCCAATTAATTTCTTTCTATTTATAGTAGAGACGGGGTCTCGCTCTTGCTCAGGCTGGTTTCGAACTCCTGACCTTGAACGATCCTCCTGCCTCGGCCTCCCAGAGTGCTAGGATTACAGACGTGAGCCACCGCGCCTGGCCTGGGAAATTCCTTTTTTAGATACACCATTTAATTTTGAAACTTTTCTGAAAATACACGAGAATAAAATTTTCACAAACGTACGTCCTTGCGTGTGATCCACACCTAGCCTGCCTTTCAGAGAGAACTGAAAACCGGGGAGTTTCGCCAGCCTTCTCTGCACTCCGTGGCGGGTGGCAGCTGCGCCGGTGTGTTCCACTCGGACTGAGCCTTTGCCACGGAAGGCCCCCACGTGGGAATGAGAGTAAGGAGGACGCAGGAGGGACCCACGGCAAGGCTACCGAGAGCGTGGTAGAGTGCTGGTTTGTCTCGATTAATAAAGCAGATTATTAACAGTGTTGTAAATTCATTAGCATTTGTGCACCAAGGGAAAAAACAGAACATCATCTAAAACAAAAATATCCAAGCAAATAAAACTGGACAAAACCACAGCTGTACATGTAGGGTTTTGACGTTCCTCTCCATCCTGCTGGAAGTGGGAAAACTGGTAAGAAGTAGAGACATGGAAGATGTGAAACATGTATTAACGGCGTCCTCTGGACTTTTCTGCACATTTAAAATATCTCTTAATAAAAATTCAGTAACTGCATGAAAGAAAAGTTACAGACTGGGTAAAAATATTGACAAACTCCTGCCTGATAAAGGTCTTAATTCCAAAACAGACAGGGAGTTTTTATAATTCAAAAAAAGTAAGACAAACAAGTGGACAAAGGTTAGGACAATTTACGGACGATGCGTGGACAGCCAACAAAGACGGTAAAAAGGCCCCAGAACAACAGGGAACAAAGAAAGGTAAGCTGCGGGCGCGAGGTGTCACTGCCCACCTGCAGACCGCCACAGTCAGACAGCTGGCCCAAGGAGAGCGTGTCTGGGTGGAAGCAGCTGGAGATCATTCGTTTCTCAGGAATGCAATCAAAAAAGAGAGAGAGAAAAGCTTTGCAGTTTCTGATAAAGTCAAACATACACTTACCATAGGATCTGACAGTCTCACTGCTCAGCCTGTATCCAAGAAAAATGAAACTTTATGCCCACACAATTATTTATCTGAGCCGTGTTCATAATTGTCAAGAACTCGGTGCCACTGCACAGATGGCTGGATAAGCAATTTCTGAGCCGTCCGCGCAAGGGCTATTACTCAGCAGTAAACAGACAGACTCCCGGTACCCGCGGTGTGGGTGGAGCTCCAGGTCACAAAGCTGAGTGGAAGGAGCCAGGGACAGAGTCTGACAGCGTTTTTCACTGTGGCACCTTGGAGAACACAGACACACGGGGACAGCTGGCGGACCAGCGTGGTCGGGGCTGTGGGTGAGTCGTGCCGGGTGGGAGGGAGCTGGCCACTGTCTGTTGCACACCCGACCGCACACACGTGCAAAAACTCACCAGTGCACAGACTCAAAGAGGGGGGATTTGTATGCAAATCATATCGCAATATCCTTAGCAAAAATATTATATACAGTTTATAACATACATAATATGCTATGCAGAATGTATTACATTATGTAATATACACAACATCTCATGCTGTAAATCCCAAAATTATCTTTTCCCGAATTTTTTGTCTGTTTGTTCCGGGCACCCAGGGCCACCACCAAACAAAATCTGCAAAACACTGCATGGAAGACATTCCTGCCAAGGTTGTGAACGCCCAGAGAATTCCATAAACGGCCCATGTTTAGGGCGATTACTCTGGAAATTCAAATGCATGTGGGTACAGTGGGGAGAAATAAGTCAAAGCCAATGGGGAGGAAGAGACAGTTATTATTTACAGTCACGATTTCCCACCTAAAAATCCAAGAGTCAACTACGAAATTGTTAGAATGAGAAGAGTTCACGAGTACGTCCATTCACACAACAGAAACTAAACACACTCACACAATCACAAATACACAGAACTAAAGAACAAGAAGGCCCAGCTCCTTCGTGTCTCAGGATGCCCTGAATCTGAGAAGGGAGGCTCGTGCTTCAGACTCCAGAGGACCTGCCAGACACGCCCCGGCCTTGCAGGTGAGCAGCCCCGGAGGGCTGGGCCAGAGCGTGACGTGGCACAGCTGAGCCTCAGCCCGCGCTTGGGGGGAGCCGGGGAGGGGGATCTGGTGGCCGCAGTACTCCTGTGGCTCAGCCCAGGGGTGGCCCTCTCGGTGCCCCAGGCTCCAGCCTTTGAACAAAGCCAGAGTCTCGTCCTGTCTTCACGTCCCCCTGACTTCCGGATCGCCTCACTTTCTGGTGGGGAAGCTGCATGAACCCAGCCCATCCAGGGACGTCAAGTCATTGTCCCATCCAGACCCACATCCCGCCCTCCCTCTGGGACCAGATCCCACCATGGGTGCAGTTTCTTCAAGCATGCTCCGGAGATGCCTGGATTGAAACCACCTGGACAGTTCCATTCCTGAGACACGCAGGTGGCCCCAGGGAGTGGTCCCGTGAGAGGCCTGGATTTGATGTTTGCTGTTGACTTTGCTGTCTTCGTCCAGGGCATGCGAGCCTCCGATTTTATTTAGAGTCTTTATGAGAAATGGCTGCTGAGCTGTACCCCGTGCCTTTTGGCCGCTGAGAGACACATAGTGATTGCAATATTTCCCCTTTAATTTCCCACTGCAATAAGCCGTATCACTGCATTTCCTGCTAACACATTATGCTTGCTTCCCAGTCAAATTTGCTGTGTGTCTGATGTGTCCAAAGTGGATTAGAATTTGGTGACCTTGTTGCCTGTTCCAGTAGCATCTCTTATCATCTAGAATGTTCTTTCTCCATCAGGGATGTGTGGTGGGGTCAGACTAATCGAATTTGAGTCCCAGCTCACACAGGAAGATGACGGCATGTACTCCAAAGGCAGCGAACAGAACTCACGCAGGGGAAGGAGGTCAGTGCCGGGCACACAGGACCACGATAAACCACAGCCTCCTCCCCCTCCATCAGCAACAGAGAGGAGATGCTGGCGTACTGTGCCTCCTACAGGACACGGGTACCTGGGAGGCTCTTCCTCAGACCTCACGGCAAGCTGGCTCTCTGCTCTCACTTCCTAGCAGCACTGCACTTCACCCGGGCCTCCATCGTGTCCTCCACCCTGGCCTCCGCCCTGGCCTCCATCCTGGATTCCACCCTGGCCTCTAACCTGGCTTCCACCCTCACCTCTATCTTCTCCTCCACCTTGGCCTCCACCCTGGCCTCTACCCTGGCCTCCACCCTCACCTTCGCCCTGGCTGGACGCCCAACCCCTGAGCTGGAGCACAAACCTCCCAGTGAGCAGCAGCTGCTGGCGGCCCGTGGGAAACAGCAAACAGGTCCGTGAGGACCGCCAGGCCCAGGCTCAGCCCACGCTGCTCTCCGTGAAGAATGCTGGTCAGGGCAGATGGGGGGATTAGCTGCCATGGGAACCAGAACTGAAACTCGAGTTCCTCAGATGAATTGGAAAAGTGGCCACTTTCTGTCTGGAAAGGGCTCCCTTCTTAATCTACCTGCAGTAAACTAGATTGTGTTAATTTGAAGTATTTTAATTGCATTTTTACTGCAATGGTTAAGAAATCCGCCGATTTCTAAGGAGGCAGTTTGGGAGAGGCATTTCCAGCATTTCTGTTCACCCTGCCGTCTTCATTCAGTGGATCTGCGTAGACATGGGTGCAAATCTGAAAGGACCGTCACGACTCTCGCAGCCTCGCTGCGGCTCAGCTGCCTGGCCTGTCACTCGCGTGGACTCTCATTGGCGCCGAGGGCTGGACCCGCAGTGGGCAGGTGCCTGATGGAGGAGAGTCAGATACGCAGGGTTACACCTCCCTAGAATTCCAGTGACTTTCAGCCTAAATGAAAAAGATTAAGTCTGTTGTTTCTATGCTAATTATGACACGGTTTCCGTGTAGTGAACAGTGTGCTCATTTGTACTAAGTCACACAAATACATGTACAGCCAATGGGGAATTCTCTGTAAGAACTCATATGCCCAATTTTGCATTTGTCCAGAAAACCAGAAATTTCATAAAATCTTTTTAACGCATTTTTTCTAAATATTTCAGAACATTCTTGGCCCACATTGAAGTTCACCTGATTCATATTCATAAAGGCCAGATGCTACCTGGTGAAACAATTTTCCAACTAATTATACTTTTTGGCAGGCTGAGTTGGCCAATCTTATGCTAACTGGCCAGAGCTTTCCAAGGGAGCTCACGCCACAGCCGTCTCCTGTCTACTGAGCAGGTCAGGTCTGAAAATATCTGCCAACCCAGGTGAGACAGACAGAGGTCATGCGGTGGGCCTGGAACCCAAGGGCTGCCCAGGACAGCAGACCCCAGAGAGAATCCCCTCGCTGCCTCCACACCTCGGAATAAGGTCACAGTGTGGCCACTGTGTGCTTAGCAGGGAGAAGAAACAGGGCTGTCCTGCTGCCCCGACGCTGGCCGTGAATGCCTGCCAGCACTCCCGCCATGCCCCCCGCTGAGACACCCCGTCCTCTCCTGTTTGTCACTTCCTGAGGCCCCGACTGTGTTGTCAGGAACCTTCAAGAATCACGTGCACTCCCAATAAACAAGGCAACTTTAAGGCCTAAACTTGTACTTAAGATTAAACTCATCAACTGACAAATAGCGGTAAATCGCAGGGATTCGAATAGTCAGTCAAGTAGAAATTTCAGAGAATAAAATCAATATGTGCCATGAAAGAGGGCAGTTTAGTTATAAGAAATGACCTACTTCTCTATTCATGATGCATTTCATAAAGAAACATAATTCGATAACGCCACCTCCGTGTTTCCAAATCAATCACATGGCTGAGTGCTCTGGGATAACATTTCAAGCTGTCAGACGTGTTTTCACAAGGGCCGGACTCAATTTGTTTTATAGTGTCATATTAGAGGCAGCGTCACAACAAATTATACTCACAGAATACTTTACTTATGAAATCTAGTAATTAAGAGGGGACGATGGCACAGTCTGAAATGGTTTGTCACCGCGTGGCAGCGTGACACGGACTAGTCCACCCACTTTCATGCCCACAATTACGCCATGGCTACATATTGTGGCAAAGATCTGTTTTCTTGATAAATAAACGGCAGGATGCTAATTATTTCACTATGAAGCCAGCGCAGTGTGCATGGAAATATTTAGGCCGCCCCTATAGAGAATTATTCGTAGTACTGTTTGGTCAAGACTGGACTGGCCGCTGTTATGAGTAACTACGTGAACCGTTTCATGGATTTGTACTTTTAATGGCTACAGTGGTAAGAACGAGCAACATAGGTGTTATTAGGAAGAGGACGGGGAGGAGTAGAGTATACTTAGACCAAGTATCTCTCTGTTTTGTATTTTTGAAAAGTTGCTTCTCGGTAAAATTTATATTCATGCAATTCTGATCAGCACGGGCCAATGTCCAATGGCCAAATGAGTCAATTCTGAGTGACTAAGAGGGTAACTGACAAAATACAGATAAGATTAAGTCAGGAAAACAAAAGTGGCAGGTGCACCCCAGATCATCCCACACTTTGCATATATAACAGATGAGACCTTTCGTACGGCATATTGAAAAGCTAAAATCACTTGTGACAGTTAAATTATCTTTCTCAGAACATAATCGAAGAATGATGACAAGGTTTCTCCACTCGATTTATTTTATGTTAATTTCTTACCGACATATGCGTCCTTGAGAAAAGTCTTTACAATGCATTCAACAGGATTTGGTGTTCTGTTACCACACACGTCGGAACAATCACGTCCCCACACTATGAAAAAGAAAGCTATGGGATGTTAGAGTAGCAAGAAGTCTTAGCGACACCCTCGGGTGAGGTGGAAGAGAGAGAGAGTTAGCGGAAAGGAAACCCATTAGGACTTTACGTCAGACGTATCTCTGTGAGTTTCAGAGAGACGCCCACGTATTTACCTATTAAGCAAATAGTATTATTGTTGATTCTAACAAAAATAGTTTCCCCTTTGTACAAAATGTGTTAAGCCTCCACTAATCACTCTCATTTTGTGAAATAAAAAAAAGAGAGAGAGAAATGTACTGTCACAATAGTTGCATAATTTAGTGACCTGTCAACTCAGGGATTTATTGTTACATTTTGTAGTAGATAATGAAACTGCCCTGATATCACATAATGAAGAAAAAGATTCAGTCCCGCGGAGCCTTTATTAATACACCCATTAAGAGAACAAATGGCCCAGCTCATTTCCTTAGTTTTATTACTGAGTCCCCCGCAAAAAAAATTCTACTTAAGTGAAACAGATAATTTAGAGATAACTGTTGCTCTGCTGCAAAAGAAAAACGTCTCCCATCTTGCTTGGAAAATCGGCCACGTACGAGGCAGACTTCTTAGTCCTGCGACGCGTGTTGTAGGTGCACACACACAGCACACATGTTGTCGTTGCGTGCACCGCGCGCCTGGTATCCGATAAATCTGCCTCGTTTCCTGAGACGCTCGTGTCTGCTTTGGTCTGTGATCTCACGGCGGCTGGAACGCGGCTTCTTGGGTTTGTTCCTTCAAAGGTCCTGCAGTGGCCCCGTCTCGGGATGTGCCTTTTCCAAAGCGCTTGTTCAATGCCCCGAACGTAAGCTTTATTTCAGTGTGTAATTAGAACATTTAAAAACGTGTTTTATCCTTTTCCTGTTGCCTTCATTTGTGTTTTTAATACGCTTTGACCTCTGCTGTTTCGTGTTCCCTGTGGCGTAACCTGCGCCGTGTTCTAAGTGTGGACGCTGGCGTCCTGGTTTTCACTCCCAAATCTGGTCCTGCCTCACCGATCCTCAGAGGACAAAATTGGGTTTATGATCCGTCCCTCCTCGCCTGAGAACGTCCGGTGACATCCACTTGCAGTCCCGGCTGTTTTGACTTGAGCCTGCTGCCCTGGCGGCGGCTGGGCTCAGATCCTGCGTGTGTGCAAACCACACACACGCGTGTGCAAACCACACACACGCGTGTGCACACACATCACACACACCCCAGGATAGGTCGGCTGTTTTAAATCCATCCAAGTTAGCGATTTACAAAATTAGATCGTGTAAGTGCCAGTATTCATTCGATAAACCGGAAATTGAAAATTTTCTTGCTGTTGTTACCTTCCTACCCAAACATTCACCCCCTCGCGGAGAATAAAGGCTTAGTCAGCACTCGCTGAATGAATGCGTGTCCTGGACACCCTCCTGCTCCGCTGACATAGTGACCGTCACAGGCCAGTCCGGAGACAAATGCCAGCAGCCACAGGAGCTCCCGGCGCCCCTCCCTCCCTCGCATTTGTGCGCGCTGGTCTGGATTTCCCCACCGCCCTGCCGGCTCCCAGGGTTTCTGCTGCGAACCTACTGTCTCTATGGGCGGAGGTGGGGCCACCAGTGTGAGGTGACAGCAGTGAGAAGCTTCGGCCACCGTCTGCCTCCCTGCACTGCCATCGCTCAGCTCCTCCTGCCCCAGCGGCCGACCTCCCGCCCTTGGTCAGGCTGTCTCAGAGTCCCCAGTGCAAACTCCTTTCTTATCCTGGAGCTATCGATGGGCAGAGTTACCACAGGCTAGTAACAGGCTAGTAACAGGCTCAGGCTGCCTATGTGTTAGAAAGTTAACATTTCCTATCGCTGTTATTACTGTTGATGGCATTCGCCATGGAGCGTGGACTACAGCCTTCCTCAGGTCCAGATGGGACACCCCGTGGCAACTGCCCAGTCTAGGGCTTCCCTTGCAGTGTTGCTGGTAGCCTGCAGGTGACCTCCGGCAGCTCACTTTAAAAGCAAACAGGCTTCCAGATTAACCCGCCTTGGGAAGGTCTTATGATCATGGAGACATCCTATTTCTGAGCAAAGAATCTCATCATAAATTCCTCAAATTGTTGATATTCTGATTTATGTCTGTACCGTGGCGTCTCAGGGGCTGTCCTGCAGGCAGACATGTCAGCCTGTACGCTGCAGTCCGGGTCCAGCGGTTGTGACCGTGCGCAGTGCCCGCCGACGAGAAAGGGCAGCTCCCTTCTCCAAGACTCCAAGCCGTAAAAGCTTCCGACGCACGGCAGCCTCCGGAACCCCCAGCCTTGCTGCCGCGCCGACCTTCACGTTTGCCTCCCAGCAAAACTCAGTCAAGCCGTTTCTGCCTCGACAACCTTGGTTTCGGCCAACACTGCTTTGGCGTCCGCCTCTCGCTCTGAGATCTCGCCACGAAGACGGCGTCAGACTTTCGCTGGGTAACAGAATTCTCCAGAGCGCGGTTGAGAGCACGTCTGACCGAGGAGACGAGGGGAAGGACTCTCCCTCCCGGACCTCATTCTCCCCCGTGGCTCCGCTCTCAGCCTCGTGTCTGTGACAAGGCTGCGCCGTCAGGTTCCCGTATCAGACGCTCGTTTGGCAAAAGAGCCTGAGACTGCAAGATGACGCTTTGTTTTAAATTCGGAGATTCTCACATCATCAGAATAAATGTTGATCTCGGACTCACAGCCTCTTACAAATGCTGTCGTGTACACTGAAATCACGCAGGCAAGCTGGGTAGGACACGCTCACATCCCACAGCGCCTGCGCTCTGTGTATGTAAGAGGCTGGCGTTAGACGGTGAAGCTGCCACGTTAGGTCTCAGCTTACACGTCATGGATTTGAGCACTGTCCCTGCCCTCACCTGCGGCAAAGTTTGCCTTTGCCTTCCTTCCAAGCCCCCGCTGGGTAAGCTTCCTCCCTTAGGCCTAGACTTGGTTTTTCAGGGCACTTTGTAAAAGGTCAAGACAATTTTTTTAACCTGCGCTCCAGTGATCTTATGGAGAAAAAAATATTTCTTAGAGGAATTTTTTTTTTTTTTTTTTTGCTTTTTTTAAAACCTGTTTTCCCTAGACAGGTTCTAATGTCTGAGGAGGTGAAAACTTTTATTGAATTGACATAAATATAAAAATTGATTCATTACAGAGCATCTTTTACTGCTTCAATATTAAGGTGATATTTATGGCTGTGATATTTCAACTAAGACACCTGCAAAACTATGATACTGAGCAAGATTTTAGCAAAATACCCTCCCTAGGCTTTAGTTTTTCCTAAAAAAGGGCGGAGCAGTTTGACTAGATTTGGGGCTTCAGTCATTTCGCAACTGTTTCCGTAGTTTTAATTACTAAGCTCATTAAATGAAGTGGAGCTAATAAGACATCTCGCTCCAGCGTGGGTACCGGCCTGGAGAAATCGAGAAGCGCAGCTCATAAATTCTACTGTTCTCGCGTCAAGATAGAGTGTAAAGTTTCTCGGCATGTAAGTCACATGAGATGCGAGCCCTCCGATCACATTATTCTGTTCTAAGCAAAAATACCATTTTAGTTGCAGGGTATGGCGAGTCTCCACAACGAAAGTGCTCTGTCTTTAATCGTTAATCACCTTAACTGTTTAGCAATTACAATACTTATTGGTTTGCAATTTTCTGCTAAATTGTACATCTCCCCCGCGACACCACAATCTTGCGCACAAGAGGATTTTTCTGCCTTTGTGTCCCCGACAGCTAACCCAGTGCCCACGCAGCGTACGTCCAGCAGAGGCTGGGTGAGTGAATTATTAGCTGGAGGGTCCCAACACTTTCCTTTTTTTTTTTTTTCATTATTCATTTATTTATTTATTTTAACGCTTTTCATTTTGGGAGACTCTCAACTGCATTGCCAGAAATTTTGCTGCGTAGGAGGACACTGAACCTTTTGCAATGAAAGAAGGGACGTGGGCCAGACGTTCTAAAGGTCATCCTTCAATTTAAGGACTTCCAAGGAATCGATCTGAATTCTTAAACAGTCAGGCATGCTTCACAGGAAACTAATATAAACCAGAATTTCACCTGAACTTAATTTTCTACGTCGTATGTCCATGTAAGAAAACGTGTAACAGTGACCCAGCTGTGTGCGCCCAGGACTGTGTTATGAAGCGAGCATCCACTTGCAGCCGAGACGAGATTTCCACTGGCAAAGCAGATTTAATTACCACGGGTTGTTTTCCCCTACAGGGCTTCCAATTACGAGTTCATTTAAGTGCATGTGCTTGATTACCGACTGGACAGACGTCAGGTAGGTATTTGTGGAGGATTGTACACCAGCCACCAGGGATGAACACACAGACGCAACACGGTCCCTTCCCCGGAGAAACGCGTGCCGTGGCGAGGGGGGCAGGCGTGTGAACGGGACATCTTAGTGGGATATCACGTTAGTGGAGGGGTCGGCAGAGGGGATGCAGGGAGGGCCCTCCCCAGCCCTCAGGGAGGGGCTCCCAGAGAGGACAGCACCGCCTGTAGCTCCAGTGCCAAGAAGGGACGTGCAGAGGAGCTGCACAGCCACAGAGCTGCTTGAGTCTTTCCTGCTCTTGACCAAGCCCTTAGGCGGATGTGACAGAAACCTCACTGGCTGCTCAGTACTCTCCGTGCTTTTGGTACCTTATCTTTCCATCAATCAGTTCATTCATTCATTCATTCGTTCATTCAACTGGGTGCTTGCCGTGCACCAGGTACAGCTGTAGATGCTGAGGTTAAGCAGTGAGCAAAACGGGTCAAGCCTCGTCTTTAGGGAGAACTGTCCACTCACGTCCCTGAGGCCGTGCAAATGTCCTGCTCCCCCGTGCTGTACGCAAGTGAGCAGGGCTATTCCCGAACAACCTGACGGACCAGACCTGAGTGTCCTGCTGCACTGTCCAGGAATCTCTCAAGTTAAATGATACTGTATCCTAATAATTCAGGTGACAGTAACAATATGTTTGCAATTAATTTTGTTTGTGTTCTTTCAAGACATCATCCCAGCGGTTCTCATTGAGCTGGGCGCCCCCACTGACGTCATATTCATGAACTTAAATACAAACGCAGCCACACATCTTAAATAATACGCTTTTAAAATGATTTACATGCCATGGGGGAAACAAATCAACCTTAATCACCTGTGCTTAATTTAGAACAGAAATATGACTGCTCTGAGTTAGTTTCAAAAGCTTGTTCGGTCCCTCCGAGGATTATTAATTTGAAGAGAAGAGAGACAGTTTAGCTCCTTGCCTTTGAAGTTGCATTTAAGTATTAACAGGAATCGGAAATCCCATGGGAAAAATGTTCGCAGTTCTCCACTGTGCAGTTGCCAAACTGTACACTGGCATCACACACGCTCAGTCCCGCGGAGTGTGCCACGAGAACACGTGTGGCCTCTGACCTTGTGTGGCACCCTATTGCGATTCCAGATGAAATACCGATCGCACCGGGGCTCTTGTAGAAGGAGCAAAACTGAAGTTTGCAAACGTGATGTTTTCAGTGTATCCCCATAATAGATCCACACACGCGCTTTATACCAGAGCTCATTCTGTGCAGAAACCACAAGGTAATAATTCACCCCTTACATTTAACCATGTAAATAACCCCAACTTTTGTTTCTGCTATAAAACAAGTGGTGCTTATTTCGCTCCTGCCTTCCACTCAGCATTCATCAGCTTTCAGGTTATATTTAAGGGATGAATTGTCCTCTGGCTCCTTTTGCTGTTTAAATTCCTGTTTGCACTCATTTATCTCCTTAGGCACACGTAAGTTGTGTGGGTATCTTACTCCATGTTAGACTGCTAATTTACAGAGGAAATCGACCCCGTCTTATGTATGTTTACAATGAATACAGTAATATGTAGAGTGCCCTGCACAGCAGAGCTTTAATAAATGCCTGTGAACAATAAACTCGTGGTGAAGAAGGATGCCTTGTAATATGAGCACCGAAAGCCCCTTGGCAGGAAAAGCTGGCAACAGTCTCTGCACTGCAAATCGACCCAGCTGGGGAGAAGCAGATGTGTAATTTGGTCAGCAATGTGACCGTTGCTTAATAGATAGTTTTGTCTTGCTTTGAAGACAAAACAGGACAGAGCACGTGGCCTCCACGTCCCTTGCCTGAGTCTCTATGTTCCTGAAGACTGTGGTGCCCAACCCCTGGCTGCAGACCGGCACCGGTCCCAGGCCTGTTAGGAACCGGGCTGCACAGCAGGAGGTGAGCGGTGGGGGAGCGAGCAAAGCTCCAACTGTATCCACAGCCGCTCCTCGTCGCTGGTATCACCGCCTGAGCTCCGCCTCCTGGCAGCTCAGCAGCGGAATTAGATTCTGCATCATGGTGACTTGTGTAATTATTCTGCCATCTATTAAAATGTAACAATAATAGAAATAAAGTGCACAATAAATGTAATGTGCTTGAATTATCCCCAAACCATCCCCACCTTCCCCCGTCCACGGAAAAATTGTCTTCCGTGAAATTGGCCCCTGGTTCCAAAAAGTTTGGGGACCACTGACTAAGAAATAAACAAGCCTGGTCCTCGTCTGTCCCCACAGGTAGGATGACATCTGGCAGGGCTGGTGGGTGTGCTCCTGCAGTCCGTAACCAGATGTGCGCTCACACCCACGCCTGGCTGTGATTTGCACGTGCTGAGTCTCCACCACCCGCGTGTAAACGCCGGGCTGGGGCCGTCTGCTGAACCTCTCTGCAGGGCTCTTCCGGGCTGTGGGTCTCCGTTGATAGCCGTCAGTAAGACTTCTGAATAAAACTAACTAATTCTTTAGTAGACTGATTTTTTTCTTTAGCTGAGAAAATATATGAATATACCTATCTAAAGGGACACCTAAACCACTGTCTACACTTGTCCCTGGCTCTTTCCCTTAATTGCTTCTAAACTCTCCTGCATCCAAACCACCTGGATGCTTGTGCAGAAGCCCGGGGCCCGTCCTGAGTTGCAGATTCGCTCAGTGGCTGTAGGATCTGAGAAGATGCATTTCTGATAGGGTCCCTGCAGCTCCAGGTCCACGCTTTGAAAACCGTTGCCCTGCATGAGCTTGGGCTCCACCTCTTGGCTCAAGCCCACAGCCTCACGACGACCGTCTTTTTTTTCAGGAGGGCTGGGACGGACTGTGGGGAACCCCGTGGTCCTATACCTTTCTCCTCCTAGAGCTGTTATTCACCAACACACACGCGAGGGGTCTTTCATCGCCATCTGTCCCAGCTCCACTAACTGTAAGATCAGCAGCCGGCCCACGTCTGTGGGGCTCACGGCGGCATCCCCGGTGTTTAACATGTGTGCGGGCAGTAGCTGCCTGCTGCATGCTCGACAAGCCTCTTACTGCTATTCAGCTTTTGGCAATAAATAATACCACAAGAAACATGTCTGCTTTTCTACCATAATGCTTCATTTTACGGCATGAAATCCCGTTCATTTTATGGTAAATTAAATAAATGAAACGTGATTCCTCCTACCTCAATCCCAGTCGCTGGCAACAACTTGGTCTGTTTTACTTATATTTTATTGTATCTCCAGACACATTTGTAAGTGTCACGTCATACTTTAAAATCCGTTTTGCAGGTTGTCTTTTCCATTTAAAATACCTCCGGTGTCTTTCCACATCAATGCATGTATTTCTACCTCACCCTGTATAATAAACATGTACCGTGTGATACTGTGGCATTGTGATAACTTATCTCTCGATAACCTCAGCAAAGATCATTTGCATTGTTTGCACAGTTTTACTGTGAAGAGCTGAGCATTTTTATGTGCTTATCCGTTATCTAGTATAACATTTCTTCTTTTGGGATGCACCAAAAACTTGCAGGGCTTACGGAAGGGATGAACTTCTTTAGCTACATGAAAAATACATTAAATTGTCTGCATGCGAAAACTTCTGTGCAATGCTGTTTGTGTTTATATAGACTTCAAGATGTTAATTAAAAAACTGTAAGAAATACCATCCTGTTTATGGAGATGTTCCCTGTACGTTACTGCTGCTTGCTCTTTCCCTCCTCTTAGAGAATAAGAGCAAAGTGATTTCCACGTTTACCATCAAATTGTAAGCATGCCCTGGCTCCGCGAGTGCCATTAACCAGGGGCAACTCTGTGCTTATCAACATGACTCAGTCCAAAGAATATTCTGATTTATGCGATTTTCCTCCCTAAGTGAGTTAGAGGAGTTGGAGGAGTTCATCCAGGAGTAATTAGATTCTCACATAATCGCTGGATCTCGGGAGGACACGGGATAATGAGAGATAAGCCATCTCCTTCTGGTCTCACCTGCTCCAGGGGAGAGAAAGCGGCAAGGCACAGGAGGGGCACGTGGAGCTCGGTGGCTCCGTGTAGAGCCCAGCAGCTCTGCGCCCCCCACGGCCAGCCAGCAGGGACCGGGCAGACCGCGGAAGGCGGGAGCCCTGCAGGGGGCAGGTCCTGGTCCCAGAGGGCTACTGACGTTTGACCCGTTTGTACAACGTTTCTCCCGAGCGCACCCAGATCCCGGAGCCTCCTCCTCTGGAAAGGGAAAAGGTGTGTGAAGGAGTTAAGTGGCTGGTTTCACTTCCAGCCATCGTCTCCTTCACACGCCCCTGCCTCTCTGACGAGCGCAGTGAGCCCCAAAGTCCTTGTTCCCAAACCACCCGGCGTCTTCCCTCCTCCCGCCCTCCTCTCCCTCCTGAACACGGCCCAGCCCCCTGCGCGTTCCCTGTCATTCTCGTCTTGCCCCGTGACTCCTCCACGCTTCAGCAGGTGGGTTTTTATTTTTAATGCAAATCCAGTTACCTTATTTCTCCGCCTCATCCATTTCACCGGATTCGCGCCCTGCTTAGAACGGAGGTGAACGCCCTGGGCAGGCCCCGCGGGCTCCGCAGCCTGCTCTCCTGTCTCTCCGGCTGCTCCGGCCTGTCCCTGCCTCTGGCCTCCGTGGCATTCCACCCCGGCGCCCTCAGCTCCGTCCGAGAGACCGCCTTGCTTCCTTGCTCAGAGCTCCCCACGAGCCCTGGGCCTCCAAGTCCACCCCGGTTACTGACACGCACACTTCACAGTGAGGACGCCGTCCTTGAACGCTGAGCCCGGAGATGTCCCCAAGCCGTGCACACGCCTCCACGGTGGCGCCCATTTGTGCACGTGGCTGTGTGTCCAACGCTGCCACCCTCGCAATCGCAGGGGGACCCCACACCGTCCCACCGCCTGTGCGTAGCCCTAAGTCCCAGGGACCAGCACAGCGCTGGCGTCTCGAAAACATTCAGGGACTGTTTGCTGAATGAAGGAAGGAACAAATGTTTTCCCCAGGTTTGCGTCTAGATGAAAGTGTTCTTTTCTATCATACGGTAGACGTGGCCCAACCGTGAGACAGGCCACCGAGAATCAGTGAGCTCCCCGAGAGTCACCAGCGACAGGGCCTCAGAGCAGTAACATCGAAGCACGATCTGAGCCAAGTTCATGGGCCACTGGGGCTCCTGATGCAAAACGCTACCTTTGCCTTCAGATTTTAGGAGCAAAAGATTCACAATTCTAAGAACTTTCAATTGTATATTTGACAAAATCTTCATACTAGTTACACACTAAAAATTAGTATTCATTGTACTTGCCATTTATGTTGGAAATTACCACCTTCCTGGAATTGACTGAGACATCTTAAGTATTGATGCTTTTCTAAGAAACCCAGCTGCTGTGCAGCGCTTGGAATCATCACCCACCTCCCCCAAGCATCTCTGTGTGCAGGGGGGTGTGCCCAGCTTTTCCGAGGATGCTTTATAAAAATAAGTTTATTATCGTTGTTATGTTAAGGTGGTCAAGGAGTTTCCAGCTGCTGTTGTCTTTGCTTTCTAAATAGAAACACCCACATGTTTTATTTTCCTTGACTGTTTAGTTGGCTGGGTGCCGTGTGGTTCATTGGGCAGCGTGTGAGGCTGTCAGTCTACACCAGCTGCATTTCTGTCACAACTGGATGAGAATTGAGACTCACAAAATAAACATACCTGTGGCCGTTCAGTCCACGCACAACCCTCTCTTCTCTGAATGACAGTGTAGACGCATAAACGTCCAAACTGCCTCTGTTTTCAGTGGTAAGGTAAGAATTCATTATTGTCACTAATTTATTTTCCATTCGTGGATGGATCAGCTGGGGTAGGTGGTCCTTAGCGTGTTCTGTTGTGAGTCTAACGTACATTATCTAAGGGAACAAACACCGCTGAAAGCCACAGCCCCTGTGCGTCTTCCAGAATCGCTGCCTTCAGAATTATTTAATGTGCAGCCAGAGCCAGCACCAAGTCCACGTAATGGATAAACTAATCAAACTGGATAATGTCTGCAGAATTCAATAAGCATGTTGGTGCCTACATTAGACGCTGCTACGCAGAGGGGCGGCTATGCTGAGATCCTGCTCTCTGTGGAAAAGATGATAAGAAAGGCAGGAAAACAAAAACAGCATTGAACGCAGGGTCTTACGAGCGGGGACTGTGTCTGTTGCCGGGCCTGGCGGTGGCGGGTCGTCGGGATGTTTGGAATCTCCGCACTGCAGCAGGGTAGAAGACTGGGCGTGGGCATCTACATTTGAATGGGAGCCATTACACTTCCCTGAATCCAGCAGAAGTAAGATTCTGGAACATTACGTAAAGCAAATCAACAATAATATCAGAAAGCCACAGCTGTGACGGGGGCTTTTTAGAAGCAGCTGTCCCGCGCCCTGAGGCTGCGCAGGTGAAAGACCGTGTGAGCAGTCACTTCCCGCCCGAAGTCCAGCAGCCCACGTGCCAGGACAGGGTCCCAGGGCAAAGGCAGGTGGTGGGCGACCATCCCGTAATGTCAGGTACAGCTACAACTTTTCTGAAGAAATCCACATGACGAGAACGCAGTCGTTGAGAAGCCGAGTTAGTTGGTCCTTTCCTGTGGGGAGGAGCCGCCACCTGCACCATACGCCATGAACGGAAACCGTCAGCAATGAGGCCCGGGAGTGCATGGTTACGTAAATGGTTACGGACTTGTTGCCAATTACAATGTGCTTACATTGGTGTATGTCCCTCAACCTCCCTCCATGTCAAAGTGATTCCTTATATAAGAATATCAAGAACTACAATAATGTGCAAAACTATTCTTCAAAAAAAACAGGGGCAAGGCCATTTAACACTAATCTGTTCAGATAAAATAAACGCACAGGGATCATCACTAGAAATCCGAAGCTCTGTGTTAAGAGCGTGAAGTACGCAGGACAGTGAGAACCATGATGAAGACTCAGGTGCGCACCACGCAAGGGGCATCCGGAGCTTGAACCCAGAGCCCCCTCATCCAGAGGCGAGGACCCTGCCGGACTTCCGCTTCAGCTCCGTTACGGGTTAAGTCGGGTTAAGTCGG
Source organism: Lepilemur ruficaudatus (assembly GCA_963574885.1). Lineage (NCBI taxonomy): Eukaryota > Metazoa > Chordata > Mammalia > Primates > Lepilemuridae > Lepilemur > Lepilemur ruficaudatus. The sequence continues at coordinate 29,697 of CAUYRT010052102.1, read as the reverse complement.
GTGGATGAGTCGCTTATTCTTAAAGTGCGTGACCTTTCCGCCGGTGATTCCCCTACCTGGGTAGGTCACCACCAGACATTTGGGGATCAAGTCAACTGAGCCCAGGATACTTCATTTTCCAAAATTATAGAAAATTAAAACAGCAAATAGCAATGTTAGCACCAATCAGCTCTTCGTATTTCTTTCCAGTCAACAGTTCTGGCCGCCGCGTCTGCTCGGACCCACGAGAGCCGCGCTCGGCCGTCGGGTGCCACGGTCCCGCCCTGCCTCCCCCGCGTGTTTTCCCTCCGTCCGTGGGGCCCACGTGGAGACGGAGCGGGAGGAGCACCAGGCAGAAAAGGACCCGCAGGCACCCCGGTGTGACCCACGTGGAGGGTGTCACCCTCTTCCCACCTCACGGTCCCCTGCTGGAGCACGTGGTGACCACTGACTCCACGTCTGGTCCTTGGGAGAGAAGAAAATGACAAATGCAGATTGCGACCCCCGTCAGAGCCCGTCACTGGACCCCCTCGGTCCCCCACAGCACCTTCAGGGCCACCGACCCTCCCAGCTGTCCCCTCCGTCCTGTGACACTAACAGTATTGTCCCTGGCATCATAATCTCTTTGCGTTACCGCACAGTGACTGTCACTGCCAGACGACCTCTTAACTGTCGTCTCTTTGGCTTGTCCTTCCGAAAGACTGCTCCCTGCACCAGCCCACAGTGACCTTTCAACGTGAGAATCTGCGCCTGTCTCCCCACTGAAAAATGCCAGGGCGTCTTCCTCGCCCCGCGAGGAGCCCAGGCTCCTCGGCACGACCCACTCGTTCCTCCGTAATTTGGTTCACAGTGGCTTACTTAGTTCCGTTAAGACAATCCCTGTAGAAACACAGTAAAATATTTCAACAACCAGTAGGTGAATTTCAGAAAATACAGAAATGCACAAAGGGGAAAATAAAAATCACACCAACCCATTAACCACAGATAGTCATTGTTAGTATTTTCATGTATATCCCAACGTCTTTTCTCTGAGAAATGAATTTCCATGCTCTATAGGTATGCACTGCACGTTTACAATATACAGGACATAATTTAGACACCGGGCATAAAAGGAAGAAGACAGAGCCTATCCAAAATGTGTTTCCGTTTTTGCACTTTGTGACGTGTGTGTGCTGAATGGTGTGCATTGTGTGTCTGTGTGCACATGTGTGTGATTTGTGTGTCTGTGTGTGCATTATGTGATGTGTGTCTGTATGTCTGTGTGTGCAGCTGTGTGATGTCTGTGTCTGTGTGCATGTGTGTGATGTGTGTGTCTGTGTGTGCATGTGTGTGATGTGTGTATCTGTGTGATGTGTGTACATATGTGTGATGTATGTGTGCATGTGTGTGATGTGTGCACATGTGTCTGATGTGTGTGATGTGTGTGTCTATGTGTGATGTGTGTGCATGTGTGTGATGTGTGCACATGTGTGTGATGTGTGATGTGTCTCTGTGTGTGCATGTGTGCACATGTGTGTGATGTGTGTCTGTGTGTGATGTGTGTGATGTGTCTCTGTGCATGCCTGTGTGCACATGTGTGTGCGTGTGTGTCTGTGCGTGCTTGTTGAATGAGTGGTTTTCACTCAAATATCTTCTTTAGAGTTCAAAGGAGAACGTGCCCATGACGGACCTCTTTTCTGTGAGTAAAGTAACACATGATGAGAACAAAGAAGGCAAAACCCCTTTCTCTCTGGAGAAAAGGCAGCAACATAACCATTTACAATCATGGAAGAGCCGAAAGCGGTACTTAGGCCCGGGCGGACCAGTAGGATACAGGACGAATCTCTCTGAAATTTGATCCTTTTTTTGTTCTAGTCTCAACTCAAGTTTAAATAAAAGCACAAAGATAAAGAACATCTTTCCCTTTAAGCTAAAAAAAAAATGTTTTCTATAGCAGCTTTCATCAACAACAAAATGAGAAAAGTTAAATCAAAAGTGATTTTGCTTTCTGCAAACACTTAAATGATTAAATATTAAATTATCTTTAAGAGTGTCTGAACTCCGAGGCCCATAAAATTTTACTAAGTGCTTTGTTTACATCTTCTATCAATGAGTATTTAGAAACAGTTTCCAACAGAGGCTGCAATGGTTGAGTGTGAGTCTGTCCGATACAGAAATTACCAAGACTATATATAATAAAGTCTTCAAGCATATTTGCTTCAGAAGCAGAGAGCAGGTAGAACACAGACTCGCTCGGGATGAATTGTTGAAGGTCCCCACAGTCTGTCTGCTGACTCCCCTAAATTCTGCTTCTGCCCCAGGTTTCCTTCTGTGCTCCAGTCTTGCCACTCAGCAGTCTGGAGTCAGGGCCAACATTCGATTCACTTTGCTCGTGGTCTTTACTTGGTGTGACAGACACAACCGAGAAATCATGTGGCATTTCCTGAGTAATTTCTAAGAGAAGAAAATCTCTAAAGATCTAAGCAACTCATCCTTCTCTCACATAAAACCCTTGCCAGGCGGAGCAGACGGGGGGTTAAGCCCTCGGTCTACCATGTGGTTACCGTGGACACAGCCCCTCTATTCACTATGGGGCTGGAATTGAGCTGCGTCCTGCACCTGGAAGGTGGGTCTCCCCTTTGCTGAGGGACTGTGTCCTCCCTGCTCCTCATCACAGGCTCAGAACTCTCCGTAACCACAGAGAAACACCACCATCCTCCCGGGGTAGTGGCCTGCGGAAGACGTCAGAGCCCAGGGGTGGCAGACAGGTGCCCTGAGGATGGGAGGATGGAAGGAGGGGACATCCAGAAATGGGAGCCAGAGCCCAGGCAGGGGAGGAGTGTGGGACAGTGGGGAGCCATGTCGCCCTGGGGGGCTGGCCGCACACAGGGATTGATCGTGTTAGAGATCATTACATACCTTGTGTGTTGCAGCAGATTTCTCAGTGTTGGGGGAGGGAGTTACAAAAACGGGAAGGAAAAGATGAGAATGAAATCATGATATTGGATGGAAATTGGAGTTCTTGGGATGACTCCATGGATTTCAATATAGGTACGCAGACTGGCTGGAGGGACAGGTAGATGGAGGTACGTATGCGTGTGCGTGAGGCTTGCTCGTTATACTCACACAGGTATCCCCAGGTCTCTCCACTGAAAGTGAGACCAGGTAGCCTCGGCCCGCTGAGATCCTGGCTCCCAGATGAATGTCTCCATGAAGATGAACCGAGGCTCCTCGGAGAAACGGCTGATTTTAAGGCTGGAACAGAAAGCATCAGTACAAGATGTACGAGACAAGCCTAGAACATGTCGTGCAAGGACGTGCCTGGAGAATGATGGAAACACATCGCAAGGACACAGAAGCCAGACCAAAGGCTCCCAGTGGCCAACAAGAGACAAACTGAACATCGAAGTGAATAATCACAACGGGGCATTTTGACCTATTAAATACAATAGGAAACGATGAGTCCATATTTACACAAATAAACGAACAATTGAAAATTTGACAAGAAATGGACATTTAAATAATTTATAAGTATTATACATAAAATATTTACTATCTACAGAAGTTAAAGAAAGGAATTTTAGCATGCACACTAGAAGACAGCACCTTCATTAAGTGACTAAAGCATAGATCACAGGGAACGGGCCAAATCAGAATGCGTGTCTCCCCACAGGACAGAAAGAGAAGACCCCGTCGATTCTGCGATGCTCCTGTCCAGGGTGCATGCCACGAACCCAACCGCAAGTGACTAGTAGAGAAACCCAAGTCGAGAGGCTTTCCACTAAATACGTGTTCACTAACGTCAAGAAAGCCAAGGCAAGGCTGAGGAGCTGCTCCAGGCCAGGGGAGGCCAAAGAAACAGCACAACTAAAGGAAACTCATAATTTTTGAGCTGGATTCTCTGCTGTTATTTAGACAATGGACAAAACTTGCAAGGGGGCTGGGGCCTGAATGACAGCAAGTGCCCGTGCCGATTTCCTGATTGACGCTCTGGTTAAACGGGAGACCGCTGGTGTCTTTAGGGGCCCCCACGATGAGCCTGGGGAGAGCAGGGATCTATCACACTGTCAACCTACCAGTAAATGATCCCAGGAAAAGTTATTTGGACTACATGGATACATTTTTTACAAGTTTAAAATTGTTTCACAAACATAAAAACAATTTATAGCCATGAAAAAAAGATAAAAACGACAAAATATTTTTCAATCATAAAATTCTGAGAGTGAATCAACAGATTCTCAAAAAGGAAACGTCTAATAAAAGACACACTTCAGGAATAAATGAAAACTATGCCCCGGCAAAGCTCTAAGCTGCAAGAAGGAATCGTAAGGAAATCGTTGAGTATCTGAATAAATCTGTGCTCCCGTGGCCCATATGACACATTGCGAAATGTATTTCATTCGGAAGTTAAAAAAAAAAACACGTTAGAGCTAAAATTGTTGACAAAATTAACATATAAAGTGAAGGAAGTGTGGCTGGATTCAAGCAGTCTAAAGCCCTTCTAATACTCAAAAGAGGCTCAGGATATTAAGCATAAATCTGGTTAAGTATCTGTGTCAAATATTTTATAACCAGCAAGAAGTAGCAAACCGCCAATTCGTCTTTTCCATTAAACCGGCGTTTGTTACACTGATGCTCACAAATGGGATCCCAGGGCTCCATGCGCACCTGAGCGGTGCGGGCGGGACGTGTGTCACCGCGTGTGGGTTTTGCAGTAACAGTCCACTCCCTCGTAAACGTGTTGACGGCGTCAGTGACAGCTGCCATGATTATGAGCCGCCAGGCTACAGTAAATTCCTTAAGAGGAGAGTCATTATCAGTTTTACTCTCCCGCCTGTGCTCGCACCTGTTATCAAGCCCCTAACGAATAAATTTATTCAAGGTGTTAGTCATCCGTGACTGCATCTGTGCGTTTTTACTTGGTAAATTTGTTCACCAACCTCTGGTCCTATAGAAGGGACACGAGAGATCTGCACGCAGCAGAGAGCTCAGAGAACGTCCTTGTCACGTGGCCCCAGTGGGTCTGGGAGCGACATCCCGTCTGCAGCAGCGACGCCTTTGCCTCTTCCCACCTCGGCTCTTCCCGCAGAAACGTTCGGCCCCGGCCTCCGGCTCTTTCCTTCTCCTCTCGTCACTCTAAGAAAGTAACAAATACGCTGCTCCAGAGCGTCCTGCGTTTTCTAACTTACCACTCAAAAGAGACGTTCAAGGATCTGAGGCACCCAGCACTCAAACTAAAGTGGACTTTTCAACTGACAAATCAGCAGGGAAATTAAACATCGGAATCCACTTATCACTTCTTGCCCTTTAATACAAAAAGTAAAATTGTCATGAAGTCTATTTATCTTCTTCATTTCTTTTATTTCATACATATACACCTATGTGTGTATATATATATTCATTTCTTTATTTGTTTGCCTTGAGACAAGGTCTTGCTCTGTCACCCAGGCTGGAGTGCCGTGGCATCGTCATAGCTCACAGCAGCCTCCAACTCCTGGGCTCAAGCGATCCTCCTGCCTCAGCCTCCCAAGTAGCTGGGACTACAGGCATGAGTCACTGCCCCCAGCCTATAATATTTAAATTTTGATGACTATATTATGGATTCAATTTTCTTTAAAGTATGTTCTTATATTTCTCTTAAAACTCAATAGTCTTGAAACAATGAATACAAAGGTGATCTACGGTAAATACTTGGTGTTATTATTTCATTTAGCATTATTGTTTCAAGTATTAGAATTCTTCACATCCTTGTGTACCCTTTTCATTTTCTAGTTATTTCCTACATGTGCTTTTTCCCTCAGGTACCCAATCAAAAATTATACGAAACAGTAATAACAAAGCTCATTAGTTTTCATTGTTCCCACTCAAACACACTGCAATTTCAGCGCCGTGTTCACTGATAGCCATAAAAATCATGATTTTATACACGACTCTCGTATAATTCCTCGTTCCCGGGGGTCTACTCACTGACTTCTCCTAACACCTGTCTCCTGCACAGGTACTGTCTCACTGCTGTCGCTCCGTGTTCCAATTTAGTGCAGCCTAAAAATCAAACGGACATAATAGATAAATGACTAAGTAAAATATTTTTGTCAGTGTCTTAAGAGTTTTTTGGTGTGTGTTCTTTCAAATCTCATATTGGTGGTAATTATAGACCCTTTTTCCCAGCGAAATTCATGTGTCACATTTTTAAGAAATTAATTCAAAATGTATGTTTGGTTTCATAAACGCTCATTGCTTTTCCCACCTGAGATATTTGCTAAAATCACAGCGATCTGTATTGCATGTTTGAAGAGCTGTGCTCGTGGTCGTGACACGTGTTTTCTGTCCGCACGTGCTTCCCAGGACGCACTCACTACCCCTGAGCTACGAGGCCCTCGCAGAGAGGAGAGGTCTCCCAGACAAAGCCTCAAACCAGGCAACGGGAAAAAGGCAAACCACGTTAATACAATAAAACTATCAGGATGGCAAAGAAAAACCCGAGGAATGTGACTAATTATGAGTGAGGTAGAGCATCTTTTCATATCTAGCTAGAGAAATGAATATGAAAACAACAGAGATCCATTGAATGTGAGAATTAAAGTATGACTACTTCTGTCGTAGTAAAACTGAAACGGGACACACGCTGACGGCTGGAATGAAGACCGGCACCACCTTTGCAAAGGAGCTCGGCGATATCTGACGAGGCTACATATGCACTTATTATTAACCCAGCATTTCCGATTCTAGGAATTTATGCTGAAACACTCAGGCAGCACAAAATACACGTCCACACCAACCACTGCAGAGTCGTTTGTTAGTGTGAAATATTGGAAGCAACATAAATGCCCGTCTATAGGAGAAAGGCCAACTCACTATGATGTGACCACACACAAGGAGATACGAAGCTCTGAAAAAGAATCGTGACGATTCTTACAAACAGACTCGGAGAGTTATTTCCAGTGCAAATAATGTCACACACACGGAGAGAGAGAGACGGAAGTAGACATGGACACACACAGAGAGGTGGCCTCTCGGACCCAGAACATAAACAGTTTACATGGGCACGACAGTTAATTTTAGAAGTCAGCGTGACGGGGCAAGGGATGCCCAAGGAGCTGGTGTAGCGTCATTTCCTAGTGTGTCTGTGAGACTGACATTTAAACAAATGGGCTGAGTAAGGAAGACCCACCTCCCCAATGTGAGAATCTCGCTCTCTCTCCCTCTGTCCTGGAGCTGGGGCACCCATCTCCTGCCCCTGCACACCGGAACTCCAGGTTCTCCAGCCTTTGGACCCTGGGACTTGCAGCACACCCTGTCCAGGTCCTCAGGGCTTTGCATCTGGGCTGAGCTACACCACCAGCTTCCCTGGTTCCCGAGCTTGTAGGCAGCGTTTCGTGGAACTTCTAGGCATCCATAATTGTCTGAGCCAATTCCCACAATAAATCTGCTCTTATCCATCCACCTATCTGCATCCTGCTGGTTCTGCTTCTCTGGAGAACACTGCCTGATACAAACGGGTAGGTTCTGGAAGATCGTTTGCTCTCAATAAGCACATTTTAATCGATTTGTGTACTGTTTTGTCTGTTCTCTGTTCTTGTATATCCGTGGCATACACATACAACTCGTAAGCCGCATGTTACGCATGCGTGAAAACATGGACACAAACAGAACCCGAACAGGAGAGAGCGCGACTATTTTATGCAGCCTTTTGCGAAGAGCACCGACCTACACAGTCTGTCTTTGCAGCCGCTTCTAACCCAGTGGGCAATGCATGTGACATCGTTCCCCAATCTATATTTCAATTTCTTGCCAAAGCGTGGTAGGATTTACTGAGAAACGGTCGATCTGGGGACAAATTGGCAATTCACAGCATCTGTGTTAGTCAAGAGCACTGTGTTCACTTAATCATTTCCAGATAAGTCCCAGTTGCAGATTTAAACTTGATCATGGATTTTTCGGTACTTATAACAATTGTGTTTACTAGTGCTTTATTTATGCAAACAACTACATCTGGCTACACTAAGGCTTGGGAACACTAAATGATTTGACCAGTGGTCTAGAGAAGCCTGTCTGTGACATCGGAGGTGTTGTCCTGTGATTTCCTGCCACAGCAACGGGATTGGATTACCAATTGCTAATACATTAGCAGAGTAAGATGACAACAGAGAAATGTCCCATCTTAAACGGCAGATTGTAGTCTTCAAAATTAATTTTTACTCTGTGGGACAACAGTGATACAGGTTTGATTTAGCAATTTAGAAGCTGGTTTTGTGATTAGGTTTTACTCAGTAGTTGGAACACCACTAAATTACTTTTCTTTGCTCTATTTAATAATTTAGGTTGAGAAGCCCCAGAAAACATACTTAGCATTTAAAAAGGACTCCTTTGGGTTGCTGTCTTTGAGGCAAAATCTCCTAAGATGTGCTTCAGGACAGATGGCATTCAATTGTTGAAACATGAAGGGCTCCATTCCATTCAGAGTCTCCAGAACTTTATCTTGTCAAAGGATTCAATGTACTGAGTTAATCCTCAAACACACTCAATGCCGAAAGTGTGCGTCATCAGACGGACCAATGTGTCAAGACAGCCTGTTTATGCTCCAGGGAGTAAGTTGTCCTCCTGGAAAATAGGAAAGTACAGACTGAGAAAAATTTACTCAACTGTATAGAATATTATTAAAGTTGAATATTTTGATACCACTAAATTGGTCAGAGTAAGATGCCAACTTAGTAAGTTAAGTATTGCCAACTTAGTTTATGTACGTAAATGAAATAATTATTTAGATGATTCAGAGTAAAGAGAAACTAATTCTTCATAAAATATTAGAACAACTTTAGGTTCACAAATATACATTTACTGTTAAAAATCTTAATGGATGTAAATCAAAACATGTTCAGCTTTGCCTATATATTAACATGTATGTATACACATGTGCATATATATTTGGATCTTATTGTCTTTGGTTTATTGAAACACTTTAATCATTGGACCGGTAATGGACCTTATTTTTCTTTCTCTATTTTTCTACCATCTATCAACCTTCAGCATGTATTAAGCACCAGGTTAACCATCACCCAACATAAAACTTAGATCTTTGAAAATAACGTGCAGGTAATTACACGCCCACCTCCCGCCCCACTACCGCCTCATCTCTCTGCCGCTCCCCACCTGGGGCGGCCCCCGTTTGGAACTTGGAGTTCTGATTTTATAATTTCATTACATTGTTGTTCACATGGTTCAAAGGTGTTTTACATTTGTCCTTTTTAATAAGACACTAAATAAAAAGCAGATGAGAACCACATATCGACATTAAATGTCATTTCCCCTTAATTATTTTAATGTGATACTCGTTAGGTATCTATTTTATACATTTGCGAGTACAGAGAACTGTATTGATTAGGAATAGAAATGGTTCTCTCAAAGAGTTAAAAACAACATACAGGGACAAGATTAGATTTGTGTAAATCAGTAGGAAATCTATTCCAAAACAATAACCAGTGAATAACTGTCATGCACGGCATACACAGAAGAGGGCACATTCACTGTTACCCATGGACCGTTGTGAGAGCTGCCAGTCAAATGATGCTTTATGGACAAATTAATTTATTGACTGAACTTTGGGGTTGACACTGATGTTATTTGATTGTAAAGAAGACGTTTGTTACACTCGGAAGAACGTGGGGGAGTGAGAAGGAAGAAAGAATGAATACGCAAGCACACAAAATTACATTCCATGTCCTAGATGTGATTCGCATAGGGACATCGAACTTCACGCTGAGAAGGTCATAGCTGATGCCAAACAGCAGACTGTATTACAAGCCTAGATAACACAGGAAATAATGACACTTATTATAGAAAAAAACTAAAAAAGTACATGATACTTGCCCCAATTTCACCTATATCTTATCTAAGATTTCTATTCTGATCAGCAACGCAATTTCAGTAAAACACTTAGGAAACCACCTTTTCTTTTGATGTTATAAAGACACAAACTGAAACAAAGAACCATTATGTACAAAGTTAAAATGTATCTGACACGTTTGGAGAATATGCATGCAATAAAGATATTATTCATCCATAATACATAAAGAGCTCTTACGAATTAGTAAGGAAAAGGAAACCCTCAGTTAAACAACGGACAAAAACGACACCTCACAACTGAAGAAACACGAATTATGGTATATGAACCATAATTCTCATGAGTTATAATTTTACAGAACATCGAATTATGGAAAAGTTAACAGACTGGGGAGAAAAACATGCATCCTCATACTGTGCCCCCAACTTATTTGTCAATAAATATTAAAAGCACTGAAACTGTATATGTCTATTTGCACCCAAGTCCAATTTTTATAAATTAATTCTTTTAGGAATGACGTTTAAGTATGTAAAGATGTATACACAGAGTTGTTGCCACTGCGTTGTTTGAAACAAGTGTCCAGTAAAGTAAATGTCAAACATTATTACATCCATACAGCGCAATATTATGCGGTGATCAACATGATAATAGAGATGGAAATATAATTCTACTTTTAAAAATTATACAGTCACCCCTTGGCGTCCACAGGGGATTAGTTCTAGGACCACCCACAGATACCAAAATCTGTGAATGCCCAAGGCCATGACATAAAATGGTGTGATGTTTGCATGTAGCCTGTACACACTCTCCCATGGGCTTCAAATCATCTCTAGATACTTACCTGACACAGTGTAAACGCTATGTAAATGGTTGCTATAGTGTATTGTTCAGGGAATAACGACAAGAAAAAAGTCTGTAAATGTCCAATAAAGACACATTTTTTCCTAATAGTTTTGATCCAAGGTCAGTTGAATCCACAGATCACATACAGAGGGCCAACTGCATGCCTACACACACATACATGTGTGCACACACACGCACTTACATAATTTAGATTTATCTATGAGATCAACAGAGCATCGCTAAGTATGTGCTCCACCATATCAACAGCGGTCATATTTTAAGTGATGGGACTTCAAGTGACCGTATTTGACCTTGCTTACTGCTTCAGAACTCATCTCCAGGTTCTCTATTACACGGAGGGTAGACAAATGTGTAGCTACAACGTAAGCTGTGGGTCTAAAGAATCATCCTTACCAGACAATAGAGCCAGAGCCCGTGCTTATTTGAACTTCAAAGATTTATGGTTTCTTTGTGTCTCCCCAATTATTTATTTGACTACAGATAACTCAGGATGTTAGAGTTCAATGGCTCTGATTGGTGCTTTCCAAGAGAAGAAAAAATTTTGCTCCTCAAAGCAGCTTGCACTCTTCACTCGAGCAAAGGCCCTGGCATATCAGGAAGCAAATACACTTGCTGAGAGCTAGAAGGAGTTGTGGCCGTACAACCACCTGGGGGTGGCGGCCACCAGTCACGGCAGCTTTCGGAGTTAGTTTTGCCAAAATTTAAAGACTGTGGAAAATCGTCTGTTAAAGTTACACCTATCAGTGTAATGTTACTCAGAATTTCATTTATTACTAAGAGACTATGGATAGTAACACATTAATTTAAAAGTACGTAGGATATGTTATCGACCAAATGTTAAAATATTTAGTATGAATTGACTTACTTTAAAGTTATATTTTTAATAATGCATTTTCTCTTAAGAATAGTTTTGTATTGGCTTTCGTTTATCATGATTTATATTAGTGACTGATTAATCATAGCTCATAAAAATTTTTGTAGCTTAGCTCTCCAGAAGCAGGTTTTAGAATAAAAGCTACTCTTAGGCATATAATATTTCCTCCTATAAACTTCACTTACTACGGTATACAGGAGGACTTTAATAAAAGGGTTTAGCAAAAGACAATCCATAAATTATCTACTGATTACTCAAACCTTTCAAGTTCAGAACTGCCAAAAACGAATTCAACTATCTATTGCCTCGAAAGAGATATTTCTTTTGTATAATGGTCTCATTATTTTTTGGTTGTGAGCCTCACTGAAGACAATATAATTAAAAATAATCACTAACTCTTCTACCCAAATGAAAAATCTTGCACTGAGAAGTAACATTTTCACAGCAACAACAAAAACTCAACTAGAATTATTGGCTTTAATAGGAAAATGACATTCTGGAGATTTTTAGAGATTATAATTAGTTTTGTGACATATTAATACAAAGTAGTATTTTTCTCAAATGTAATACAGCTGTGAAAGTATTTTCTGTCAGGACTATTTTCTGGGAGGCTGTACTGAGAATAAGCTGTGTGCCGGTTCAAGCTATCTGACCGTTCCATGGACACCGGGTCATCTCTCAATGCTCTGTCTTTGGGATTCAAAGTCACGTGAGCCCTGGTTTCAGGGGAGACAAATAGGAAACACTAATTCCGATGCAGCTGGTAGAATTCTAAATGAAGTGCTCTGACGACATGCATTAGAAGTCAGTCAAAACACAAGTATTTGTTGAATCGCAACTAACATGTGCTCATAGGATGAACAATGTCCCTGCCATCAAGAAGCTTGAATTCAAGTTGGATGGGACAGAAAATTTTCATGTAAACAAAAGGAAGGTCGATTTAAAAAATAAACAAGGGAGAAGAATTGGAGATGAGAGTGTCTGCTTTAATGGTCACGCGTATTGTACATGAAGCAGCGATCCTGCAAAGAATCCATTATGAGAAGACGTTTGTATAAATACCTAGAGAAAACGCCTTAGAAGCACAAGGAAAAGCTAGTGCAGAGCCCTGAGAGGGGGACAAGTTTGGTGCGTTTGAGGGACGTGAAGACAGCACGGGTGGCTTCAGGGATGTCCGAGAGGAGGGTTAAAAACAGCGGGACCAGCCAGGCAGGTGAGCCAGATGAGCAGGAACACGTTTCCTCCACCCCTCTCGTTTCCCTGTGAACCTCCATTTCGGCAACACCGTGCCGGGTGCTTCCTGGCTTAAGGTGTCGACTTGCCCTGTCGTTCCATTTGGGAGAAGAGCCACGGATGCGGATGCTCAGCCAACAGCCCGTCTTCTCCGTGTGACGAGCTGTCCCTACCAAGTGCTGAGTCGGAGGCCCAGGCTCATCTTTAGGTGCGGACTGTGAGGAAGCCTCTCAGCCTGACCTCGGCCACACCTCCCCCGTGGTGTCAGCAGCCACCTTTGCCGGGTCCGGCTCCCGTCCCCTTGCCCTTCTCTCTGTCGGTGCACAATGGGGCAGGCATGAGGGTGGAGGGACAGCTGGGAATCAGCGCCTTCAAACCGTGACTTCTGGAACGTAGCCCGGGGACCGTGAGAGACGAAGGCTGGGCTCTGGGGAGCAGAGTCCAGTGCAGGCGGCGCTAGGGGCAAGGCGTTGCTGAGCACCGCGGTGACGGCAGGGTGTGCACTGAGCCGGGGGCTGGCCTGGCGTTGGTGCAGTTTGGCTTCTCAGTGGTGTGGTCTGGGACGGACAGAGGTGTCTCAAGTAAGTGTCTAAGCCACGGGGCCTATGCTTACAGGTGTAGGACATTTATTTTCAAATGGGGTCCTCGAATTCAGCAGATTCAGTTGTGACTAGAACATGTTTCAGGGGAAATGTTGGATTTCCCAGATGCAGTCCTTGGGTCATTAGGTAGCAGAATATGTATTTGCAGCTTTCCCTGTGTTACTTAAGGGAGTCTCCTGGTTGAAAAGACTTAAACATTTCAAACTTTCTAGTTTTAAACTTTAAATAGCAAAGGCCCCTGAGTTCAATATGGGCTAAAAGCCCTGGTGAAATTCTGTCTCTAACAAGCTGGTGCCCGCAGTGGTAGGTCAGCTCGTTGAATTTTCCTCCTCTTTTATTTTGTTTTTGAATTTCCTTCGGAGACCAGGAAGGAAGCCACAGGGGATGCATCTGGAATTTGTATGGCTTACCCAGCAACCCCCAAAATGTCACTGAAATGAGTTCTGTGTTTGTTAATTATGTACGTTGTGACCATGGACAGCGTGAGATTTCTGAGACCCGTGTTTCCCTTGGCTCATCTAAAGCCTCGTCAGTGTTACTGCAAGGAGCAAAGTGAATAGGGAAAGAGAAAAGCGTGCCCGTGCGCTGAGTTGGGTGTTGTGGCGGATTCAGTGGTGTCCCCCAAAACTTACTTCTACCTGGAACCTCAGAATGTCACCTTATTTGGAAATAGGGTCTATGTAGATATAATTAATTAGGGATCCTGGGATGAAATCATCTTAGATCAAGCATGACCCGAGAGCCTACGATTGCTGTCCTTATTCAGGGAGAAGAGGCCACAGAGACACAAACGTGCGGAGAAGTCCCACGTGGAGGTGGAGGCAGAGCCAGAGTCGTGTGGCCACAGCCCAGAGTGCCGGCAGTGCGGGAGGCCGGCGCAGGCGAGGAAGGGTTCGCCCTGCAGGCTTGGGAGGGATTACGGCTATGCCGACACCTTGATTTTAGACTCCGGACTCCAGAACTCTAAATCCTAAGGGAATGAGCCATCGGACTTGTGGTAATCACTATGGCAGCCTTTGAAATCTAATACAGATAAGAAACAAGGAAATGAAAAACCTAAGGCTCAGGAGGCGTAGGAAGCATGTGCGCCTGGGAACCCCTGTCCCAGAGAGGAGTCTCCGGAGTGGCCTGAAAAATGCGTTTCCATCTCCCCAGGAGAGCAGAGCAAGCAAACACAGAAGCTCAGCGATCACTCCAGAAGAAGAGGAGCTCGTGGAAGGGGAAGCAAAGCCCACGGGGAAATGGCTGGAGGAGGCGGTGGGGAAACTGAGGCTTCCAGAGCTGGAATGAGACGGCAGCAAAGGGAAATGAGGTGTGCCGGGGTCTCGTTCTCAGCAGAGGCTACACGGTGACGGAGACCAAGAAATTCCAACAGAACAAGAAACCCCTGTGACTAGACAGGCCTGGCTGCCAGAGGAAGCTGAAATCCAGGGACGTTTGATTTGTGATGTAACTATTGATTTGTCTCTTCTTAAAGTTGAAAATGGAGAATTCCTGAAAACAATGCCTGGGGGGCAGGGCTTTGCACAGCGTGATAGGGAGACCAAGTGGTCGTTGGGGGAGCCAAGAAGAGCGACCCCCTGCAAGGCGCCCCCCCAGTGGCAGGTGTGCTCACGGCACCCGCTGGGTGGAGCGCCCCCCACCCCCCGAGCTACTGCCGAGTCTCTGCCCGTGTGGCCTCATGCCCCCGCTGCTCATTCTTCAAGCAGGACTCAGCGCAGGCTGGGTTTTGAAGCATTAAGCACAATAACCCTATTAACGTCAATTTGCTTTGGAAAACTACTCCATGGAACCGGGCGTTTGCTTTATTTCTACGTATTTCGAGGCTGTGGCCAGGGCGGTGATGCTCTTCACGGAGGACCCTGAGCCGCTGAGCCACAGGCGGTGCTGTCAATGGGCCGCAGCGAGTCCGAGCATCCGTGCACCTGCTGGAAGGACCCACGTCTCCCCGCCCGGCGACGCCCCTCCCGCCGGGGCCGGGAGGAATCAGAAACGGGGACGCTGATGTTTGGACTTGGATTTCTCCAGCCACCCAACTCGGAAAACACAGATAATTTCACTTGGAACTTCAATTTCTTTGGACTTTAACCTCCAACCTTTTAACCTTGATCTTTGTTCCAGGGTTTCTCACCGGGACTTTGTAACAGGAATTTATATCCTGTCCTTAGTTAGGACAGCTCATGCTGGAATTTCATTACGGGAGTAAGTGAATGCATTTTTTATTAGAGTTACATATAAGTTGTTATATAATCTTATTCTGGAATCTCTTATGAGCTTTATTGGGTAATGTTCCTGAACATAATTTGAAATGGAAAATAGAATAGAAAATGGCTTTTTCCATGTGCTTGGCACAGCGTGCCCCGTAGTTAAAAAATTCCATTTTAACCCATTTCAGGGTCTTCTGAGGACAAAAACTAAGCCGGTCCCAGGGGCAGGTGTTGGGGCTGGGGTTGCACCCACAGGAGGGCAAAGCACAAAGCATGAAGAACGGTAACGGGCACACTCGTCTCTCATTTCTGTTTTCCCCGTGGGTCCTTCTGCAGAGGAACGCAGGCACCGATCCTCCCAGCCCTCTCCCCTTCCTGGCTCACTTGCCCAGGGAAATGGCAGTGACTCACACAACCGGGTTTGGGGAAAGGAACCTGACAAGCACGGCTCAGCCGCACCCCCCATCTCCATCTCTGCAGGCACGTCCGGCGCGCAGTGACGGACACTCTGCCCCCCGGAAGGCAGGCCTGCAATTGGGGGGTGGGTTCAACTAGAGGGTTATATTAGGAAGACCACTGGCTGTATGCAAGCCATTTATTCTGACTTGTCATTGTTGGAAAGAAGCATTGTGGCTAACACCAGTGTGATTCCTTTACTCTCTGGGCTCAGAACCCGGGCAGAGCAAACGGGAGTTAACAAAAGTTTCCTTCAACTCCAGGAGTCTGGCGGATGGAGAAGAGTCCGTAAGAGAATAGAAAGGAGGCGTCGGGGCAAACAATTGACATGAGAAGCTGGTGGCGCCGCCCACGTAAGTCCACGCAAAGAGAGAGAGAGAGGAGTCAGGTCAGGCTGGGCGGGGGGGTCTGACTGAGGGCTCCACAAGCCAGGTCACTGGTGGCTCTGGAAGGACTTGGCCTTGGATGTCTGCGTGCAGCGGGAGAGAAAACTGGAGGGAGGAAGACAGTCGGTGCAGGCAGCTGTTTCCGTGCGTTTGCTGTGAACTATTTGGAGCATATTTTTAAGTGACAGGAATGACGTGGGGAGAGGAAAGGGAGACATCGCCGTGGGGGAGAAGGGGCTAACTGCAGCGACGGCCAGGAGCTGTCGGAGGGAGAGGCAGTCCTGGGAGCACAGGAGGGCTGGCTTCATGCAGGGCGGGGACAGCACAGCTCGCCCGTGACCTGTGACGGGAGAGAAAGCAGGGAATCTGGGGACAGGTCAGGTAGGCCGGCAGTGTCGGGGCTGGGGCATGAGACAGCTCTGCCCTAGGAAGTCTGAAACACGTCTTCCTGCAGGAGTGACGGGAAAACGCACTTTGCATTCCATCCGAAGTCCACAAGGACGGGTTGATTAGTGTGACGTGCCAGGTGAAGAGGTGGTAAGTAGTCTAGGTGGAGAGACTGTGTTCAGGGAGGTAAGGCGCATTTACGGTACAATCTCCCAAAGTCAGTAGTATAGAGCCCTCATCACATGCAGCATTAACAAATATCAGAGCAAAAAAAATACTATTTATGGGCAACAGTTCATGTTAAGAGGCTCCTGGCTCTTCGGGGCATAAATAGGCAACCTGACAATCAAAGGAGGTGTGGTGTGTCCTCAGCATAGTGAGGCGTTTCCCATAGCCTGCTGAGTGAGGCGTTAAGGGCTCTGACAGGATGAGGGATGAGGTCACTTGATGGAAACTGGTTCAGATGAAGATGGAGATTATAACCTAGATTATGCAGGACCTTGCAAGAGAGGATTAAAATGAAGGAGCCAGGGCACTGAGGCCCGGTGGCTGCCTTCGAGCACTAATTCACGGAGGGCTCCCCGTACACAGACTGGCGGCTTCCTGGGTTGTGGGTAAGGCCCCCGCTCTTCCCAGGGATTTGATTTCCCTTATGCTAAGCCGAGAGCTCTGGCTTGAGCCGGCATTCTAGACCACTCGGAAGTACCCAGTCATCCCACTTGACCCTTCTGAAGCATGTAGATTATGCCTCCACAGAGGTGAGGCATTGGAACTAAGACTACGTGTTCTCAGATGTTCTTCCTAAAGGGAAAGGTGGTGCCATCAATTCCCAGCAGCACAGTTCACAACTGCGAAGATGTGGAAACAGCCCAAGTGCCCGTCAATTCGTGAGTGGATTAATACAATGTGGTGTATGTAGACCATGGAGGTCTACTCAGCCACAAAAACCATTGGTGATCTAGCACCTCCTGTATTATCCTGGATAGAGCTGGAGCCCATTCTACTAAGTGAAGTATCACAAGAATGGATAGACAGGCACCACATGTGCTCACCGTCAAATTGGTACTAACTGATCAACACACATGTGCACATATGAGAATAACACTCATCGGGTATTGGGCAGATGGGAGGGAGGAGGAGGGATGGGCATATTCATGCCTAATGGGTGTGGTGCGCACTGTCTGGGGGATGGACACGCTTGTAGCTCTGACTCGGGTGGGGCAAAGACAACATACGTAACCTAAACATTTGTACCCCCATAATATGCTGAAAGAAAAAAAATTTAAAAAAAAAATTTCCAACCACCACCTGACCCATTAACTGGTTCTCAGATGTTTTCTGAAACCATGTCCTTGTGATGGAGATTTAGGTAAAATCCAGCTTCGGATAAGCCTGCGTGAGCACACATCTTCTGGGAAATGCACGTCAGTTTTCCGGGTTTCACAGGCATCTGTCGTACTAGTGAAATGAAAAACAAAGGGATATGTTTGTATTCTTGCCTCAAAATTCCCACGGAGTATCCTCTATTAAGGCTTTGGGATAATCTTCGGTTATCTATCTGTCTCCTCTGCAAGGACCAAGTAAATGATGTTTCATCAACCATCAACCTGTAGTGTTTTATTAAATGTTCCTGCTTTCCACAGGATCCAGAATCCAATTCTGAAAGCCCTGAATAGTATTTGGGGATTAAATTACAGAGTCAACATATAACAAATCTCTATGTTAGATCCAGGGGGCATGAAAATCTTGTCCTGCGGAAGGTAAAAAGAACAGGAGGCAGGAGAAGAGAACCACGCAGGCGGCAGCGGCTGTCTGCAAACAGCAGGCAGGCGTCAAGCAGAGCACTGCTTTCAAACTCTGTTTCTGTTAAGACTGAAACACTATGAGAACAGGGCTTGGATTTTTACCATCATTTCCCATTTTTGTGGATTCTCTGAGCTTCATTGTTCTCTATCTGTAAAATACATTCAACACAAATTATTTTACAATTATCTTAACGACTTGATTACCATAGGGCCAGAGATCACAAAAATTCATGACCCAGGCTATATGCAAAAGCCACAAAAGATATAATGCCATCGACACTATAGAGATATGTCCCCAAACTCTGGATTTTTGCCAAAACCTTAACTTGTAAGGAAAATAAAAAAACAAACAACAAAAAAAAACCCCAGCACACATATATGCAGCCAGACAAGTCTCCCTGCTGTCCCACAGCGTGTGTGACACCAAAGCCTGACACCATGTCACAGACAGAGAGCCTGACAGCAATGGCCTTTGACAGAGTCTTACTGTGGACGTTTCCAAATTTACAAAAAGCAGCAAGATTCCTGCCATGAGCTCCCAACACCCAGGTCCATTGCAGAGCCAGCGTCAGACATGTCAGTTCATCTGTAGATGTTTTAGTATTATCCACAAAATATGCAATTTTAACCATAGTCATTGTAACATTGCCAATGTTAAAGCAATGAATAATTCCTTATCATCTAAAACTCAGGGTTTAAATGTCCCTGTTTGTCTGCTAAACACCTTCATGTGGTTGTTTGTTCTCACCTGGACCCAAACACAGTCTGTGGGTTGCATTTCATTGCCGGGTCCTACCCGTCTCCATGAATCTCCGACGCCACCCCACCGCTGCTCTACGCCTTGCCACTAATTTGTTGAAGAAACTAGGTCACTGTCTTAGGACGGCACACATGACAGATGGCCCAAACATGTCCCTTTTGCATCATCTACCAAGTCCCTCCATCTGTCTTACTGACAGTTAGTTGCTCGGTAGATCTGAAGACTTGATCGAGTCTGGTTAAAATTTTGGCAAGCGTGTTTCTCTGCAGGTGCTGAGCACCTTGACCTTGTACTGCATCAAGCAGAGAGCACGTGGCCGGGAAGCCTGATTCCTGGGTGCTCCCAGCCCGACCTGCCGGAGAAGCTCTGCAACAGCCTCCGACTACTGCGCTTGGCCTCTGCTGACGGTGCAGACCTAGGTCCCCTGTCACAGACACAGTCGGGCTGGGAGGTGATGACACTCTGCCTCTCCCACCCTCTGCCTTCATGAGCTGTTCCGCCCCCACGTCTGCGTCCTGTGCTCCTTAGAGGACACACAGGAGTTTCCAGCTTTTCCCGTCTTCCTCCTCCTCTCTGCTCCTCCTCTGTGCTCCTGAGGCTGATCCCTCTCCGCCCAGGCACTGGATGGGAGATGCCCCAACTGCTCAAGGCTGTGTCTCTGTGTCCTGCGCTCACTCTGGGCCCTTTCTTCAGACGATCGGGAGGTTTACCTGTCCATATCCCCATCTCTCTGTCTCTCTGTCTGTGTCTCTCTGATCCATCAAACCAGTGACTCACAAACGTACATCTTCAGCACTCTCCTCTGAGTGCAAACTAATAATGTAATTTTCTCTGCCTGCCTTTTACACTTGATGTCTAGCAGGTATCATAATATTATATCCCAAACCAATTTCACGACCTGGCCCTACTCT
Organism: Lepilemur ruficaudatus; assembly: GCA_963574885.1. Taxonomy (NCBI): domain Eukaryota; kingdom Metazoa; phylum Chordata; class Mammalia; order Primates; family Lepilemuridae; genus Lepilemur; species Lepilemur ruficaudatus. The sequence continues at coordinate 9,413 of CAUYRT010052102.1, read as the reverse complement.
TATCAAGTAAAGCAAAAAATCCAATTTCCCTGTCCGTCTTTTTGCTAAGAGTGAATGAGAAACTATCCCACTGGGCTCCAAACTTTAGTAGCCCAGGATTCACCTCACCGTCGCCTTCTCCGTGCTAGGTCTCCACCCTGCCTGCCTGCGTGCGTCTTCGGTCCTGACTCTCTCCTTCTCTGTCCCCCGGGCTCCAGCCAGGCCCCTTGTCCCTTCCACACAGTTCCCTGGAGAAAGACCGAGCTTTTCAAAATGCGTTCTGGTTGTAAATAATTCCTGCTTTCAAATAATTCAATTTGTACCATTTCTCGTTAGGATAAAGACCAGAAATTTTTTTCCATGTTTACATCTTAGAGCAATTGGCTTAATACAAGTAGCCATTTCAACACCACGATATAATTTATTTATTTCAGGATATTATGGGGGTACAGACATTTTGGTTACATGTAAATGTCAGCACGATCTGTGAGACCCAGCCAACGCCTCCATCATGGTTTCTTCTGTGTCCTCTCCTTGAAGCGGACCTTGGGTCCTGCCATCAGGACCTGCATATGATACTCTCTCTGGCCCTAACTTTCCTGAGTCCCCAGTGGCCAGGGAGCCCCTTTGCCCCCTTCAGTGCCCATCTCGGTTCACTGATGCCCCAGTCAAGCTTTGCTGCTGTCACCTGCAGCAGCCCTGGGCTCCCGGCCTGTGCAGTGTTCCCGTCTCCGTCTATAACGGTGCGTGCCCCGTGCGATTATTTGATCAGTCCCTTTCTCACCAGGCTGCAAGCTCTGCGAGAACGAGGGTCACGCCTGTGTCTCCACCAGCACGCTACTCCCGAGCCCACAGACTGCCCGGTGCATACTTGGTTCTCAAACATTTGTTGAATGCACGGATGAATAAGATTGTATTATTCAAGGCCTGTTGAATATGAAAGTGTATTCTCCAGCCTTCTGCAAATTCTCTTTCATCTCTTTGAATAAACGACCACGTCCCATAATGAACAGCAGAAAAGAAAGTCTCGTGATGTTTGTCTTTCGGGGATAGTACCTATTTCTGACATCTCTGAATGTGCATCTCTGCCGATCGAGCCGTGGCATTTTGCATGCTTTTGGTCATTCTGGATTTCTTAGTATCCATCACAATTAAGCCTAATGTTGTGCCTTAAAGAACCTAATTTACCTAAATTTTAGATATAATTTCCTTTGGGGAGAAACAGGTTCTAGCAGAGGGCCATATAACCCTAGTCGGGGGAAACGTGGGACTCGGGGGAGTTATTCTTAAGTGACGAGCTACCGTCTACCTGTGTTGTTTGGATAATGGGGACGCAGCACACACATATTCCACCGTGTAAACAACAGGGCGTTTGGTGCTGTTTTAATAGATCCCGATTTGATGCTTACAAGGAAAGGGAGCACAGTTTTAGAGCTTCTGTGGTTGGCAGCAGTACCTGTCTCTTGCAGGCTTCAACATGAGGCCTCTGAATCATTAATTTTAACCACTAAGAGTAATAACGTATCTAATAGTTTAAGAAAGACATTTGGACAAAGCGCAGCGGGATCCCCGGGGCAGGCCGCTAACGGAGGCCTCCGGGATGGCATTTGCTGTGTTACTTTGCAACACACTGAAGCCCAGGACTGACGCATCTCCGGAGCGAGCTTCGAAGGGAGCCGATTATGGCCCAAGTGTGCTGCTGCCTCAGTCCTCGGTGTCCGGGGAGTCAGGCTGTGACTTGAACACAGTGCCAGTTCTTAGGATTTCGGGAGTGTGGCCGTGTCGAGCACTGATACGGCGGATAATAGCGACGTTTACGTGTTCTGAGGGGGCAGGTGATGCGGAAATGGCGTCGCAGCTTTCGTGGCCGCTTTCAGGGGAAGGGGACGCAACAGCAGCAGCACGGCCCCTCCTCCCGCCCTCCTCCCGTCACCTGGCTGACTCCCAGCTCCGCCCCGAGCGACCGGAGTCCCCAGGGCCAGGGTGCTCCGAGCCACTGGGAGTCCGGGAAGCAGACAGGGCCTTGTTTCCTTTGGTCTCGGGTGACGTGACTGTCCGGACACCCCACTCCCTGGCACGGTGACGTGCCCCGCTCGTCCACGCGTCCTGCAGACGGAATCAGTCTCTGGAAATCCTCTGAGTTTCAGACGCAAACCGGTCACCACCGCCAGTATCCCAGCCCCGCCTGTTCCCACCTGGCCCTGACCCAACAGCGGCCGCTCGCTTCATCCCTACACAAGCTGGGAACCTTCTTCCTTCTTTGCCTTTGACCAGACACCGTGTCCCTCAAACCACTGCAGCTGCTTCCAGAGATGCCCATTTGCACAAATGTGAACAGACGACAGCAAGCGCTTCGCGTGACAGGCGTCGTACTTCTTTGAAAGAGCAGTCCTCAGAAGTGGGCACCTGCCGGCGGCGCAGGGCCAGCCCCGCTGGGGGACGCCCATCTTCTCACCTGGGCGTTACGATGGGCGACCGACGCCCGGTGAAGGCAGGATGCGGGGCAGCGCTGGTGCGTGCACAGCTCCCAGCTCCGCGGGGACCGTACTGGACGAGGGGCTGGCGTTAGAGACGGCGCGGTGGCTGGGTCCGCGCAGCAGCAGGACCGCAGCAGACGCCAGGCGTGGGCTGGCACAAGTGGCCTGGTGTAAACTGGCCTGCATGGAGAACGGCTTTCTGCTCATGCGCGGGCTCATGACAGTTAGTAGAGGTCTAAATTCTGAAGAAGATTCACTTTTCTACTTGTACTTCGTGTTTTTTTTGTTTATGTCTTAAGTTTCCAACCAGGCCACAGGCTTTCTGGGGACTAGGAGCACGTCTCACAGGCTTCTCTACCAGCGCCCTAAACCAAGCAGGGGTAAGGAAGCGATGACTGTATTCGACTTAGCTTCCGTATGAGTTTCGGATAACAGATTTCTTAGCGAATTTATCCACTGGGAGGTATGTAGATTTATAGACCTTAACGCCTTCAGACCTCTTGAATGAATGCTCAGTGGGGAATGAATGAAGACTTTTATAAAATAAACTAAGCTTTGAACACACATGCGCACACGGCTGTCGGTTTTGTTTATTGTTGGCATTATCACAGTTAACTTTATTCTCTTATACGTATGTGTTATCTCAAAGAAATTTCTTCCTGAGCATCAGTAATTGCTCTCTTAGGAATGTGGTTTTATCCGAAATGCGTAACAGGTCCTATCGTTTCATTATATATAGAAAGATTGAAACGGTTTTCCTTCCACAGGCTAATTTTTTTCTTTGAACTTACTTCCAGGAAAATCTATAATACCCCTATAAACACCAATTTTTCAAATTAGAAACCCTGTTTGTTTGTCTGCTTTATTTTGTTTAGATACTGTAATAGTAAATTATAGATACAAGCAGGGAAACAGATGGCCACACGCTTATCCCAAATCTACACCATTAGTCACTTGTTTTGCATTTATTAGAATAAAGGAAGGAGGCCGAGGCTCTGGCCCCGTTCTGTGCCAAACCTCAGGCTAGGTCATGCTGGCGTTCTCTGTGTTGGTGTAAAAAGAGGATGGGCTGGAAGATTCTTCTAGTAGTTTTCTAGCAATAATATTGTAATTGTAAAACTAGTCAAGTCAATTTAATCAAATTCTGTTGTGTATGTGAACATACATCTTGATATTAAATTGCTTAGATTCTAAACAAACGACTTTCAAATATACATACCTCTCCTTTTAGTACTCTCTTAGAACTCATTTGTTTTAAACTTCAAACCTGTGCTCAGTAGGCAATGGAACAGTGAGCCCAAACTGGCAGACATACAGCACAGATGGTGGTACAAATCGGCATCCGAAGGTGTAAGGTGTAAGGTGTGGACAGGAATCATCTCCTTAGACTTGAGTGTGTGGCTGCAGGGGACCCACACGAGTTTAACAGGTGGCTCCTTGGTGATTGGCAAACTCCTACGTGGATATTTTCCCTTAGCATTAAAAGTAACCATTCAGAGAAATGACTTAATGTTTTTCCAGGTAGTTGTTTTGAAACTATGTGCTATGCAGACCCTGCATGTAAGAGCCATCGCTGGGTATGAGGAAGGTGAGGCGGAGCGAGTTCAGACGCAGTCTCGAACGCTGGAGTGGAGAGCGGAAGCCCCTGCTCCTTCTGAGCACACAGACACTTTCATGTTCCCGCCTATTTTGCTCTTAGCTTTAACCTCTCTTTGGCTGTAACGTGATTTTTGTATATTGCATGAAAGTCTTTAAAATTAGTTAATAGGATTTTACATACATACATAAAAGGACCATCCTCCTAGAGCCCCACTCAAAAAGAACCCGTGGTCATAAACCATAGAAATCGAGTTGTCTTTCACCGATTTCAATATTCCACTGTCTGTTAAAATCAATTATTTTACATACAACCTGGTAAGGTTACTGATTACATTTTTAAAGTACCTTCCTTTAGAACATTCTGAAATTTTAATATCAGATTGTAATATGGTGTTTACCCAGGGTCATGTTTATACATAATGCTCTGGTTTACATTATTAACGAAGGCTGAAAAGCAGATAAAAATGCTCACGTGGGTTTCTTGTCTCTAAAACATATAAAAAGTTGGGAAGGTTTAGAGTAAACCCAAATGAAAAGTTTTAAATGGTTCTCTCATTTTGACATGTTCAAGAATTTACTTTAGACATTTGTTGAGTTGTTTTGCTTTTTCCATAGATTGAAATATGATCAGCAGTGGGTGCAGTGAGAGAGAATCTCATAACGCGCCAACTGGAGAAGATGCTGGTTTCCCCAAACTATAATTGTAAATGTGATATAACTCTTTTTTCTCTTAGAAAAGCTATTTTACACATTTAGGCATTTGCCTGTGGGATCCAGCCATCCTGTTTCCAGCACCTGGCCCCGCAGCCTCTGAACATCTTTGTGCTGTAGCCCAGGGTCGATTTCTAGCCGCTCAGTGGACATCTCCACGGTCCTTCTTTTTTCAGAGAAGCGCAGGGATCTATGATCTCTTTCCTTGAATCTTGGAAAGAAGGACAAGAGATTGATCAATAGAATGTTCTGGAAACCCCCATGATTTTCCACAGACAGACATGAAGAAGCTGTGACTTCCACATTTTCCCTTCTGGAACCCTCCAGGTGATGGTAGAAACCACGCCGGAGACCATCAAGCTGGCCGCTGCGTGTTCTCTCTGCTTTCCCGCCTCAGCTGAGCCCAGCCCACCTGCTGTTCCAGCCACGACTCCAGGAACAGCCGTGGGCTCCGTGACGCCCCTCGTCCGTCCTCCAAACTCCACTGAGCAGCACCACTCACAGGCGTGTGGACAGAAAATTCGCTCAGAGGAACCTGTCTAAATTCCTGACACATAAAAATCTGAGACACAACAAAATGGTTTTTAACTTAAGCGGGTAAATTCTGGGAAGGTTTGTTTTGCAGCAGTAAGTATCTGGAACATTACCTATCACTATGTGTTCCAAAGTTTATGTGCTTTTCAGAAGTTTAGACATGACACCTGTGTTTTTACGTACTTAATGGGAGAGAAACAAGTTTATAAATCAACTCATCACATGCACGGCACAATTCAGATCATATTGTTATTTTGCTAATAGGGGTGTTAGCTAAAGGATTTATAATGAGAACCCAATTTCAATTACTTCTTCATTGTTTCATTTTCCAGGTAACATTGTCCATGTGGTTTTTTTATTGTTCAAGTGAGCTAATTTCAATCATCAAAAAATAAATACATTATTCTAAGTACAGATTAGGGTGTTTACCGCAGAGTGAGCCTTTGTCACTTTCTGCAGTAGAAGGAAAGTGTTTCAGATGCTGTGTGTCTTTATCACCACGGAGTAGAAATCAGGAAATATGCAGGTGTCTTCAGTTTTATCAACAGCATTGTTTTTGAGAATGGATCCAGTTTTGTGGTTATGATGACTTCTCATTGAAAACGGGCAAATACCATCACGCCAAAAGCATCCCAAATTCTAGACGGAAAATAAAAATTATAGTCATAAACAGGCACTTAAAGAGCCTAGAAAAGACAGGGATGTTTTTCTTAACGTAGGTCGTGCAGGTCTCAATCATTACGGAATTTCACTTGAATCAATAAACGTAGAAATATAACTGGAATCAGGCCAATTATAGCAAATTAACCCAAACAGTAATTTTCTACACAAGTTGAGTACCATTTAACTCATTATACAATGGCATTTTAGGCACACCACATTTGGGAGATCCATGTGTAACATTTCAGTTGACAAAGAAAGAGAGATAAAATTGCCAGAGCAGAATGAAATTTTGAGAATCTTGTGAAAAGAGACGTTGCCAGAGAATTGGGTGTTTGGGGTGTGGGCATTTCCAAAGGGACAGGACAGGACTGTCATTATTTACACAAATGAGGTCCCACACCCCCATGAGAACGTACTTTCACAAAGCTACTGAAATCTCACTGAGAGCTGACTAAATCCCGTCTGGATTTTAATGTGTTTTAGCAAAAGCAGGATTATTATAAAGCAAAAGATAAAGAGTAATTTTGACCTAACGAAATATTCCAGAGCTGTTTAACCTGGGTTTCAGACATGTTCTGATCTGCCCTTCCCTAGCCGGAGAGGAAAGGCATTTGCGGAGTAAGGGAAAGCAGGCAGTTGGATTTCCTGATGCCAGAAAGAAGTGCCAGTCACCACAGAGAGCCGGAACTTCCAAAACCCCCGCCTCTGCGGAAACTGGCAACAGCGAACAAAATGTTACTCATATTTTAATAACTTCCTGCTTAAGAAATATTAGTAAAGAACCATGAGTCAGCCGAAGAGGCAAAACGAGTTCAGCAGGATCCGTTGGCATTTTAATCCCTTTCAACAGTTACAATCTGTTTCATTATTTCATTTCCTTCTCTGTTTTCACCTTCGATGACAGGACTTTAAATCTGTAGAATCCGTAAAGCGAAGGTCACTTCCTCTCTCACCTCGTTGTTAACAAGTCCTGGTTAGACCACGCAGGTGAGTTTTTGCAACGGCAGAAACTGAGGCAGAGACAGACGGCCCCGCTCAGGAAAGGCTCTTTGTAGTGAGAGGCAGAGCTGGGACCCGAACGCTGGGCTTCCACGTCAGTCCTCCGCACCTTTGGCCGCAGGGCCCTGGATCAACAGGGTCCCCTGGTCACTCAGGCAGGGGTCTGAGTGGGCACCGATGCGCTGGCCCCGCAGGGCGCAAAGAGACTTGCAAGTTGGGCTCCCGCTGGAAGCAGCATTGAGACCCCGGGAAGTTACAGAATTCATCGTTCAATTCACTAAATAGTTACTGACCATCCACTGTGTGTTAGGAATCCTTCCAGATGCTGAGACACAAGATAGACCGGGTCCCTCATGTCCCACAAACAGTCAGAAAACGAAGCGTCATCATAGACGATTTCATGACCAAGTTCATGCGGGGGTTTTAGGTGGTGGTCAGCATCGTGCAGCGGGGTGTGTGGGCAGAGACACGGAGGAGCCTGAGGACAGACAGCCAGGCAGGCTCTGAGGAACGGCATCCCGAGGATGGGATTCCCATCGGGCTTTGAAGAGCAGGTGCGACTGGCTCCCTGGGGAGGTGATGAACACAGCCAACAAGCCTGCTGCTGGAACCGGGGCTTCAGCAGCAGCTCACAGCATCGCTGGTGTCGTGGACTCTTTAGAAACAGAGCCGTGGCAAATACAGAGCACAGAATGCCTTTGTTTAGAAATGAAAAAATAGTGACGAGGAAGAAAACTGCATCGTTCCACAATAATCCGAGGAGGTAATGACCAAAATGGCAAGTCATTTTGGGGACCGCTGATTTCGTTTTTAACCCGTGTGCCCCTTTCTTGAGATAAAAAGAGCCAAGCAGATGTGATGAACTTGAAGTTTTATTTGAGCTAACATTTTAAAGAGTTATACAGACCTCCCCTAAAATTTACTAGGTGATCGTTTTTAGAAAGTTACGATTGTGCCATTGGCATTTGCCTACGTGAATTTTAGCTCTTTATGTCAACGAGGTGCGATTCAGATTACCACTGAGTCGTTTGCAGTTAAGTGTGCATTAAATTGATTTTTCTCCCAAATTTGTAGGAAAAGATAGCCTTGAAGTTGTGAGATCTGAGCCCACATCTTTGTCTTGCAGTTTATGATTTATCAAAGCCTGTTAGACTAAGTGTCTAAAACACAAAACGCAGATTTCTGCTATTTGATACCTTTCACGTCTTCTTGGCGGCTTGGGTTACCATGACAGCGCCAAGCGTTTGCCATCCCGTGATGTAATCACGGCATCTAAAGGTGCCCTCAGAGAGTGTGCGCTGCGGTAAAGTGCGGGGTTGAGGGAGACGGCGTTGGGCCAGGTTGGGACTTCCTGTGTGATTTGGGGCATTTTCCCTCTCTACCTGTAGAAGATGGTAAACCATATGCCTTAGGGTTGTTGAGACAATTAGTAGAAATATTGGTAAAGGCGTTGTTAGAGTGTGTGGTAAATAGCGTCTGTTTAACAAATGTCAGCAGAGATGGGGCATTTGCCAAGATACTAAACAATCTGAGACGTTTTGATATTTATATCTTTCTCCTTGCCTCTGAACAATTAGATAGAACCTGAGGAATAAGATTGCCAGATAAAATAGAGACTTCTCAGTTAAATTTGAATTTCAAATAAATAAAGACTAATTTTTAGTATAAGTATATACAATGCTAACCTAAATATTTTGGACATGCTTGTACTGAAATAATTATTTTTTATCTGAAATTTAAGTTTAACTGAGAATCCTGTATTTTATCTGGCAACCTTATTACGTGAGCATCTTGGTAAATTTTAGCTAAATCTGACGCCCCAAAGGACGGATTTAACTTCACGGTGTTACTATTTTATGATCTTAAATTCCTTTCTCATTTCTTCCCAATGAGCAGTTGTGTTGAAGGGCTTACAGAAGTTACATATATAAAAAACACTAGCATGTGAAATTACAGGGTGGTCATAGTGGGTGTGAAAGCAAACATATGACAGGGGGAAGCTGGCATGGGCTCAGCATTACAGTACGAATTCAGCACCTCAGCTCACCTGGAATTGCAGTTCCCACAAGCAAACGAAGGAATCAGATCCTATAATTATGTTGGTGAATTAATTCTTGGCGGTAATATTGTGCAGTTCTGTTGTGAAGGATACTCATTTTAGATTGGAACAGGCCAAGCTGCCACTCACAACTGCAAAGGCGGCTCACTGCCCAACACCTGGGACACAGCAGGCACAGGTGCCTCGCTACCTGAGCAGCTTCAGGGATCTTGCCCTCCATCCCCACTGCTACTGGGTCACCCAGCAAGCTTTCTGGTTTTTGTTCAGTTGTACTTTTTAGTTTTATAGCTTCCATTTGGCCATTTTTATAACTTCTATTTCTTTGCCGAGGTTTTTTATTTTTTAAATTTGTTTCACGGGTATTTATGATTATTTGTTGAAGCATACTTATG